>RCUC01115746.1:0-17744 GCA_003697995.1 Taxidea taxus jeffersonii
AAAGCTAGAAAATTCAAGGAAATGGATTCTCCCCTACAGCCTCTGTCCAGAAGGGAGGCAGCCCTGTTGACACCCTATTTTGTGACTTCTGATCTCCAGAAATGTTGAAAGAGAAATCTGTGTTGTTTTAAGCCACCGCGTTTTGTAGTACTTTGCCACAGTATCTCTAGAAAGCTTTGGTGTTCACTGGTATCAGATGCTGGCAAACTCTGAGGGCAGAGCTTAGAGCTGGCCAGGGCTGCCTGTGATTGGTAGGCTTTGCCCAGTGCTGACCTGTTGATAGGAATGCATTAATACGTATTTTCAGCACTGGCTGCTGGGTATTTCTGAACCTCCTGTTCAAGCAGCACCTGAACTGCGGCTCCTCCTCGTCACACTACGCTGGAAGTGTCTTCCCCGAAAACCACAGTTCCTGTGGGCCATCAGGCGCCATCCGCATCTCAGATAGCAAATACCGTCCTGACAGGCGCTTCCCTTTCTCTCCTTGAAATGGTCGATACTCCTTATATGGTTTCTGCCTCTTCTGAGTTTCAAAGTATGCAGCTCATTCAATGTTTGGGATTCCTCGTGGAGTCCAGAACGTTAACCCAGCTTAGTTTAACGATGACCACATACTATGTGCCAGACGCCATGCTAGGCGCGAGGCAGTCAAAGACAAAGCACATTCTTTGCTGTTAAGGAGTTGAGAGTTGAATGATATTTCAGCTCCTTCTGGATTATGTATCCCCTCTCCCATAACTGGGAAGGCAGGGTCACAACAGCTCCTCTCCCCACAGCCCTGCATACGGGCAATTCATCCTTCCTTATGGTTGTGTGGCTGGAGAGCTGCTTCAGCCTTCCTCAACTGTGCATAATCTGTGACTCAGCCCATAGGATCAATTCTGTGAACACTCTTTTATTATAAGCGTTTCTCTATTCAGGGGAGGCAGGAAGTGTGAAAATGGATTTTCCATACTGCCTTAATCAGATTTCATTTTACCCCAGACTCCTGGGTCCAGGGAAGCAAACAATCAGGAGTTCTCCATTTTTTTCCAAGAGAGCCATGCAAATGACCAGTCACAGCAACGCAAGAGGTCGTCACCAAGTCCCTGGCATTTTGTTCAACACCAAGTCAAAATATATATACCACCATTGTCTTTCACCCTAGAAATCAGCATTGCTAAATATTTTTCAGTGACAAACCTCAGAGCTTACAAGGATATTAAAAGCAAAACCAAGCACCCTACCAAACAAAAAAAGCACATTTCTCATGAAGCAGGCCCATACATAGAAAAAATAAGCACTTGTATTTTTACTAGAATTGCTATAGAATAGATTGAAAACCTTTCCAAGACAAATGGAGGGGCATTTTCTGCCCTGTTTTGGTTTCATACACTCACCTCACCAGTTACACCTGTGCCTAAGGGTTTTTCTAGGCTTCATCTTTTAAAACCCCTGAAGTATTCTTTCTTCACTTGGCATCTTCTTTTTTGCACATGAAGAGTTTTGGATGAGAAAGACCATGATGGAAGGGCTCAGTGGTTGTGTTCTTTTTCTAACTTGGCTCACATAGCTGCTATTCCTCTCAATTCTCGTGAAAACACACATGATTCCATGATCCTGCCCCCTCTCAGTGTAGAGTACCATCCTGCCGGCCTCTCACAGAGGCGCCCAGGACTTTCCTACACTAATTGTCTTCCAGCCAGTTGCTGCCTTTCCTACAGCAGCTCAAGCCAGACTTTGTTGCAGCCTGTGAATATTTTCCACTTCAGTGTGTGATGCCAAAATCATTCCACAAGGCCTGCTCCAAGTTTCCCTGTCAAGATAAGCTTCCAGCCTGATGTATATAGTAGATTAGCATAGAGCATTAAGACTAGACTCACAATCATAAAACTGGCAGCACAGCTTCCTAAGTTAAACAATGGAATGGATATACCCTTTAAGTCTGAAGGGTACAATAGATTTTCAGAAAGCGTGTTGATTTAGAGGACTTTTCTAAAACTGATTTTTAAAAGTGATTATCTTAAGCAAAAGTGATTATCTTTCACACACAAAAATATAGATTTGCCTTCCATCCATTAGATCTTAAGTATTTCTACTGCTTCTTCACAAACATTTAGAAAATAGGCATACATGTGCCAGGGTCCTTCTGTCAGTATGCATTGTTTTAGTAATAACCAAGGAGAAAAATCATGCTGGGTTAGAACAATCTAGAACAGTAGCCTGGCTCTGACAAGTTACAAGTGACCATTGTGGCAGGGGATAAATATCTTCTATAAAGAAAAACTACAGGTTAATAAATAGTTACTGTCTACCTGTAATCAAATTATTCATTTCTGAATCCCCCGTGTCTATTACCACACCTGGAAAAAAATATAGATAGACAGATAGATAGATAGATAGATAGATAGATTTATTGAGTGAGTGAGTGAACAAGAAAATGAACGAATGAGTGAACACCCCATTTTTCCTAAAGCTGTTAATTCACCCACCTACCCTTGAGCATGTTGATTCTTGAAGACATTCCAGGTTCCTGGATCACAAGTTCTCTATGTTTACTATTCTTAGGAAATCACTTTAAGTGTATGTTTAAAAACCTGATGAGTTTTCTTTTTGCTTAAGTTCTATTGTTCTGCAGTTAAAAAAAAATAGATACACATAAGAGATTTCAGAAACAATCCTGGCAGAATTTGAGGCATTAGAGTCTCTCAGCTCAATAAAAGAAACCTGCTGAGTTGCTAAGAAAACTAGGAATGACTTTCTTCTCTAGGAATGAAGTATTACATCCTTCAGGAAGCTCCGTTGAACCTCTACCTCCTTTTCCTACCCCCAAACCCTGCCTAAACATCCCTTCTTGAGGATTCCCAAATTCTCGTGTTCACTATCACTTTTTCACTGTTAATTCCCTTAATAGACTGTGGACTCAGTGGAGGCAACAACTAGGAATATTTTTTGGTCCCTTCAGATCCTGGCATAAATGCTGGCACTTAGTGAGTACTCAGTTAGTGTTTGAACAAACCAATGAAGGAGTGAAGCATGGTATTAAATTTACCTGCGATATTTGTTTATCCAGAGGCTGGAAAACATTTGGAATGCCTTCAGAGTGGGAAGGTTACTTTCTTCTATTTAGAGAAAAGATCAAAGGGTTTCAGTCAGAGAAGAGGCCTCCATATGGTTTTTATTGTCATCTTTCTTTTTTCTCCTACTGATTAAAAATAAAAAAAGAGAGAGTCCAAAATAATCTGAGAGACTGGCAGAACTGTGAAAAGACTGTGAAGCCATATTTTTAGGGCCTTCTGGAGATCCTTGTCAACCCAGGCAAAGCTGGCCCGGGGCCTGGGGCCATCCGTTCCTAGATGCACTGGTGGACAGCTTGCCTCCTGAAGGACTTGTCTCACGGGTTCCTCAGAGGCTGCTCTGTCAACCCTGCTCTCTCATCCTGCCAGTTCTACCTGCCCAGGGCTCAGGAGGGCCCACTGATGCCCTCCTGCTCTGTGGATTTTCCAGCAAAAGTTGGTATTACCACTCTTCTGCTTCATACATATTACCTGAACTCCTGCCAATCTCCTCTTCTGACCCCTTTTATTCTGTCTACCTTGTCCTTTTACTCTGTATCCCTTGCAGAGATTTGACACCTGTCTTGATCTTGAACAGAAGCTATCCCTTCCTGGCCCATAGACTTCTTCTACCTGAAGAATCCGGCAGATGTAATTATTCAAAGCAGAGTCAGTCATCAGATAAAACCTCCGGAACAGGGCAGGGACTGAAGATCATAAAGCCAACAAGCTTAAAATCGAGGATGATGAGCAGGGCAAGAGGAAATCTAGAAAGGAGGCAGGGAGACTATGCTATGGGGAATTAAAAGCTCAAACAAAGAATTAGTGTCACCGATGGCCAGGAAGCCAAACAAAGAGCATCGGAAACCGCTCCAGGGTTACAGAAACAAGCCCTGTTCCTGCATTAATCCTTTACCTCTGTCACATAAATGTGTCATTATGACCTACTGGTGAAGGAGAAAGAGCCCACAAGTAGGACTGTTTGTGGTTTTGAACCAAAATGCTCCACGCTTGTGTTCTTGTGTTGAACCATTTATCTGACCTCTCTGCCTTGATTTCCTTTGCTGTAAAATGGAGCTAAGAGCAGTACACTGGGCAGTTTCTCTGGGCATTGAATGTGATAATGTAAGTGAAGCACTAGCAGATCCTCGTTCAACAAAAAGCTCTCAGTGGATGCAGTTGTCCTTATTATCCTAGTGAAGGAGATAGTTTATAGTGTGGCTAGCATGGGTCATGCTGATAGAAGCTAAGCTTTTAGGATCCTCTGAATAAGAATTAAAGGAGCCAAGAGAATAACATTTGCTGATAGGTAGCTCTGAAATGGAAAAATATTAAAAGTTGGTTTTTATTTAGAATTGTTTCCACAGCCTTATTGAGGCATAACTGGCACGCAGAAGACTGCATATTTAAAGTATGCAATGTGAGGAGCTTTGATGTGTGCATACACCCACAGACCCTTCACCATGTTCAAGATAATGAACATATCCCTCACCCCTGAAAGTTTTCTCCTGCCCCTTTGTAATCATTTCCCCCTACTCCTCCCTGTCCCACCCACCATTATCCTCAATCTCGCATCTGCTTTCTGTCATTATAGGTTAATTTACATTTTCATGGGATTTATATAAAAGGAATCATACAGTTTTGTGTGTCGGGGTCAGGCATCTTTGACTCAATACAATTATTTTGAAATTAACCTATATTGTTGTCTGTGTCAATGGGTCATTCTTTTTCATTACTAAGTAGTATTCCATTGTATAGCACGATTTGTTTGTGTGTTTACATTTGAGTTGCTTCCACAGTTTGAAGCTATTACAAAGAAAGCAGAAGTGAATATTCACATACAAGTTTTTGTAGGGAATTAGACTCATTTCTTTTGAGTAAACATCTAGGATTAAAATGGTTAGGTCATATGAAAGCGTAGGCTTCACTTTTTAAGAAACTGCCAGACTGTTTTCCAAAATGGTTTTGCCATTTACACATTTAGTAGCCAAATACTTGTTTTCAATTATTTTATAAGAATAGGAAACAGCCTTGGTTCTTGTCTCTGTCTGGATCTAAGATTGCTGATGTGGCCCCTGGGTGCTGACCTCTCTTGGAAATTTAACCTAATTGTTTTGTTCCTCTGGGTGAATGAACTTTATAAAATGAGAATCTACAAAATTAAACAAGTCAAATGCAAGTTTCATAATAACTATTAGGTAAGGCATTTTTTTTTTAATTTCTAGCTGTTTCAAGATTTGATAGGGGATTCTAGATCAAACTGCCCAGCATGTGCTGAAGGAACTACATAACAACGCTCATCCCATTCTAGTGTTTCAGCATCCCCATAGGTCACTGTCACCCTCTCAGACTATAGAGTCATGATATAGTGCTGAGTCCATCAAGCATGTCCATGAAGTCTGAGGACACTATTCTATATTCTGATTCTCCATGTCACTCCCATCCTTCACTTCTGAGGGGGGCAACAGGTGACTGCCCAAAGTGCTCTTCATGTCACTGGGATGGGGAGGAATACTCCAATAAGTCTCAAAACCAATTCACACTGCAAGCACAGAGTGCTGTTCAAAATAATTGCCATCTCAATTCCAAAAGATTAGAAATCTCTGTTCTAAGAATCTGGTTTAAAGAGAGAAAAAACCCGTATGGTGCCAACTGGATGTTCTCATAATAGAACCATCAATATTACTGCATTTTGGCTGGCAGCTGCTAGCATAAATCACACTCCTCTCCTTCCACATCCCCCTCCCACACTCAAACCCTAGTTCTCTCTCTCTCTCTCTCTCTGTCACACACACACACACACACACACACACACACCACAAAATGCAAGGGAACTCTGGTTTCCTAACTACAGGATGAAAAAGGAGATAATGGTATGGAGAAGGGCCAGAAAAGTTAATGAGGAAAGTGGAAGGTAAAAGGTTATGAACTGGGTGTAAGCAAACACCCTTGGTTAGAGGAGTAAAGGCCAGAAGCTCTTCAAGAGGGACTTTGTGGAAGTCTGAGTCGAAGTCGGACTTCTTCAGGTCCAGGGCACAGCTAAATGTTATAGAGGCATGAAAATAAACATCGTGGCACCCCAAGGGTGGGCCACTTGGGAAACTTTCAGAGGCTGTTCCCTGAGTATGGACATTGGTCTACATAGCAAGGCACCTGACCAAGCAATTTTGCAAGCGGTGAATGGGGGCTTTGACAGTAATAGTGTTAACAGTGGTTGGGGAAAAAGGCAGATAACATTGATTCGTTTGTTTGTTTAAGCTAACATTTTTTTAGGGAGGTTCCATGGCCAGCATGGAGCTCAACACGAGGCTCGAAATCACAACCCCGAGATCAAGACCTGAGCTGATACCAAGAGTCAGACACCCAACCGACTGAGCCCCCAGGTGCCCCTAAGATAACATTTATTAAGCTCTACTGTCTATCAGGTGCCACGCTAGGCATCTCATAAATTTCTCACTGTACCTTCAAAATAAACATATTGTCCTGGTCTCACAGATGCTGAGATAAAAGCACAAGAAGGTTAAGTAACTTGCCTAAGCCACACAGCTGTCTAGAAGCTGTGGTCTGCTTCTAGAACCCAAGGTCCCAGGGAAAGCAGACGGGAGGGGAATGGGGTAGAGGCATGTGGCACATAAACTGGCAGGCTATTGTGAGAACAAAAGAAACTTTGGAAACCCGCCCCCCCCCCCATAAGTAGAAGAGACTCTGGAGAAAGAAGGGGGCCCCACTCAGGCAGATGTGGGCTGTCCAGCACAGACATCCAGACACCAGAAAAACTTGCCAGGCATCAATTCCAGAAGAAGGTCTTAACCACAGAACTGTCTATTGAGGATTACATTTTACAAAATCATGTCACAATTTTTAAAGATGTTGTTTGTAGAGGAAGGTTCAATTCTCTTAGTCATCAATGTTCCAGAAAACAGACATCCAAGGTCTCCTAGCAGCAAGAAGGAGCACTGGCTGACATCATTACTGGAGAGAATGTTCCAGCACAGGTGACAGTAGCTACCTGAGCATGTCTGAACTGAAGCTGGAATAGGAGTCTTCAAAAGCTCCTGAAAGGGATCTCTTTAACCATAGGAGTCACTACCTCCTGGAAAGATCTGAAGGTCTGAGTGGCTACAGATGACTTTGAGGCCTGCAAAGAAATCTGCCTCTGACCTGGAAGTTTTTCCAGTTTCAAGTCCAGACTTCAGGCTCAGGGGGAAGCAAGCAGTTAACCTCTGCCAAGACCCAGGACTGAGCTCAGGCTCTAATCCCCTGGGCTTGCCATCACTGCCCCTCTCTCCGATGGGAATAGCCCAGGCCTTCTTTGTCATCCAGCAGGGATCACCTCATTTTGGAAGACACCATCAAGCTCCTCCTTGAAAAAGCCTTCCCCCAGCACTCTCTCTTGTGCCCACTATTTTCCCGCCCATGGTTCTCTGGAGTTCCTTTAAGTAAGGAGCATATTAATTTGGTCTCAAGTCTATCTGTTCACACTAGCAAGAAAGGTTTTTACAGGCAGGAACCCCAGCTCAGTATAGGAAACAATATCTTTTTAGAATGAAAGGATGACAATAGGGTGTGGTACAAAGTTGAGCACAAGAAATTAGACTTGCTAGATATCCTAGGCTCTCTTCTGATTCTCTGTACCTTCCTCAAGGCCAGAATTGCTCCTCCCTCACTACAGGGTTCAGGAGAACTACTAATGATATGTGACAGATAGACATTGTCCTTGGAACATCTTCGGCAAGCCTGAGGCCTCAAAGGCACCCAATTGACAGTTCCTGTGATGGATGAGATTGCTAGAAAAGGAGAGGCTGGCCAGAGCAGGCGATGCTCAGGCTGATGCAGAGAGACCCAGGCAAATGGGAAATTTAGGGATGTCAGAACAGAGATTGTCAATGGAATCTTTAGTCCTGTCTAATATGCTACAGAAAAGGCAAGAGCCCTGTCTAGGCATGACTTAAAATTTGAAATATCAAGAAAAGACCCTCCTGCACATAAAAGTTGGTGTCACAGCATTGCCATCACCATCATCCAAAGCTTGGGCATTCTTTTGACATGTAGATGTATCCTCAGAGAACAACATTCTCCATCTCCTTCTTAAGAACGGGCTGAGGGAAGGGCAAGAGGAGAATGATTTCAGAATATATTTATCCTGGCATTTTTTTATTTTATTCTCTCTGCCTTACCAGAGTCTCATCCATGATAGTAAGAGCTGTATCTTCCTAATCATTCAATTTATAGGTCCATTAGAATATGGCCCACTTCTATGCAGCTTCTAGCTTTTAAGAATATTTAATAAAATGTAAAATACGATAAAAGTAAAACCAATGTTAATTATATGTAAGATTTTTTAAAAACAGGGTATAGGTCTTTCTGAGGCTTAATTATACCTAAAAAAGATTTTGTGTTGGGGGGAGGTCCTGAGGGGGGTTGTTAATTTACCATAGTGATTCCTCTGAGACATCCCTTGAGCTATAAATTGCCATTAATTATTCATAGCCCAGAGAGGTCCTATATTAGGAGAAAATTTTTCCATTAAGACTTAATTCACTAGCTCAACACTTTAAAAAGTTGATGCCCTGGTAATTCAGGGTAGAAATGTACTCTAATCATGGCATCATGGGGATGAGTCTGACCTGTCTACCACAATGAGAAGAGAAAACAGTGCAATGCACTACGGAGAGAGAAACAAACCAACAAAAATCTCCCTCTTGCCCACATTATTTATAGGCAGAACCATTATCATTACCACCATCTCAATAAAAAGACCCTTGGCGGAGGCTTCAAGATCATCTTCCTCAGTAATGAAGGACTTTTTTCCCTCTCTGCAGACGTCTCTTGCATCCACCCTTCTTGTTTTTATTACTTCCCTACCAGGACAAATATGCTCACAAAAATATTCCTCAATCTGCCTCCTCCATAGGGAATTGACCACAGGTCATGGACTATGGAATGACATACTGCATTATCATCCAATCAAACAAAAAATAATAAACAGGAGGAACTAGCTACGAGGTCTTGAAAGCATAGACCTCATAGCCAGCTCTGCCTTTGAAGTTCCACTTTTTTATTCAATACTGATGTGGTGTTGTTCTTAGCCTATGACCTGTGTGCTGTCCCCTGCAGATGGCGGAGATCTGAGGACCATTGTTGTGGAGTGTGTTCATTAGATATGAAAAAAGAGACTGTGAATGAATGAAACAAAATGTCAACTCCCTTCAGATTCTTTAAGAATAAAAGCAAACAAGCCTGATACTGAATACTGCTAAGTTTTGTGCGTGTCAGGGAAACAAATTAATATCGTCTATTCCATCTATTCTATCAAATGGGGAAAAAAAAAACAAGAATCGATCTCCAAATTAAGTTTTTTTATGACATTTGCCAAATCTAGGTGATATTGTTACATCTTTTTTTAATAAAATACCATTTGTACCATGTGTGGAGTATATACCAAGGCCTCCTCATGTGACTTTGAAAGAGGATGAAATTCCTCAACAGATGGGGGAAGAATGGATGCCATAGACAGAGATAATCCATATGCTAGAGAATGTTGCTAAATAGCTCGTTTTGTGGAATGGAAAGGTCAGTTGTTAGGAAGAAAATTCAAATTCAGCAGGCCCACTCTGAGCTTGTCTTCCTTCATTTATTCTTTCAAATATTATAGAGTGCCTGCTATCTGCCAACACTGTACTTGGCCCTGTAGATACAGGGAAGAGGAAGAAGAAATCTCTACCCTCAACAAGATAAGAACCCAGTCTGGGTATAATCGCCTACCACACTCTTGTCACTCTATCTAGCATGCCACAAAGCAAGGAAGAAAACATGCTTATTGAGGGATCAAGATAAATCCTGACCTTATTTTTTAAGATTTACTGCTCTTCCTTCATCAATTCCTTTCTTAATCCTCCACAGGACTGGAAGGTAACATCAGCCCTCCATCCAGTGTCCACAACCATCTGTTCAAGAAGTTTCCTCTTTGTGTACTTAGTTTTCCAACCCTGTCCCATTCAAAAAAAGAGGTCTAGCTTTTTTATTCATGCATTTTTGTGAAAAGAATTGGGAGAATGTGTAGAAATTCTCTGAGGGCAGAGAGTGCTCAAGGAAAGAGTGGAAGGGATTGAAACAAAGACAAGTACCTTATCCCAGAATTACAGGAGAACCCAGGAGACAGATGGCAAATAAGAGCCTGGGAGAGATATGCTCTGGTACCTGCTCAGGTTCAGGACTTCAATTCCCCTTAACATTATTCAAGAGATGCAACTAACAATTGGAGTCACCTTCGAATTCTTTTTGTCAGTTGCCATGTGAGGACCAAAGGTTTTCAAGTTGATTGTTTCTATTCTTATCTTCCAATTGAAATAACTCAGGCCCAGAGACATGGAAGGTTTTACGAAGTTATGCAGCTATTTAGGAGAACGTCTTAAATGGAATCTGGATCTCCAAACTCAAGGCTTTGGGCCTTTTTCAGTAAGAGCACAGACTCTGGAGTCAAACTGCTTACACTCAAATCACCAGCCCTGCTACTCACTAAACTTGCCTCAGTTTCCCTAGTGATAATTCATGCCTCAGTGGGAGTTGTGAGGATAAACAAGTTAATATATGAGAAAGTTTTATGATAGTCATAGTAAGCACTCAATAAATGCAGGTAGCGGCAGAGGCTGTACTAGTAGTACTAGTAACAGTGGTAGAAATAGTAATAATAGTAGAAATTATTTTGCCACGTGTCTTTTATTTTCCATAAAAGAAGTTGCAAACTCAGTATGGTCTCCTTATACATGGGAATATCACATACCACCTAAGCCTCCTAGAGACACATTATAATTTTTAAAACCAGTTCATTTCTGAGCCAAAATTTCAGGTACAGGTAAACTCCTTAACCTGTATCAGAATACTGTTTCAAGTAAACAAGGAAAAGGGTCTTTTTAAAATTCCCTGTTGAAAAGACATCTAAGGGGCTCTGTGGCTTGCTTATAAGAATACCTTTCTCATCCTGCCTTCTTGAATGGTATGATGTTCAGAATTCTTGATCTGGACACATGTGAAAAACAATGCACCTTATATGATTTTTTCCCCAGAAAAAAAGAGAGGGAATTGGCCCCCTATCAGGACACATAGCTGCTAAAAAGTTCAAAGCGACCAGATCCTACAACAGTAAATAACACGAGAAAGCTGTTCCTCACCCATCTCTTCCCATGTGCATCCCTCAGCCTGAAAAGTTTTATGTTCCCTTTTTGCCATCATGGCCATTCACAGGCCCTCTGGGAGTAGGGTTCAGAGACTGTTCTGTGCTGGCCCAACTTCATATACACTATCTCTTTTAAGCCTCACAATTCTAGACCAGAGGCATTGCTTCTCCCCACCGTGAAGCTGGGGGAACTGGTGTTCAAAAAGGCTGATGTGCCTTCTCCAAAGTCAGAAGCCATATCTGGGTTCATTTAAGGTTAAGCTCCAAAGTGGGATGGGGATCAAACCCTGATTCTCAATTCAGGCCTTTTTCCACGACGTCCATGTACAAGGCTGGAAGGCATGAGATGGGGCTGGACTTCTACAGAAGAATAAAGATACCATCAGTTTCTAACCCCTAGATGAGGAGGTATGCCCAAGAGCTCATTTTGCTAGCCTTCACTGAGTTGATCTGCCCTCTGGAGTTTAGGCCTAAAACATCCCTCCCAGGTTAACATCATTTTCCTGCATCCACCCTATTCTTCTCCAGCTCTTACAAGTGATTTTATGAACTAATTTGAGTTTTACACGCTCCTCACTCTTCCATCTGGGGAGCATATGTTCATCCGGCTACTGAACATTTATTGAGCAATATCATGTAAAAATATCCTTGCTAGGTATCAACAATGTGGGAAAAAATGGATAAAGTAAGGTCCTTGTCCTACAGGAGTTTATAATCTGATAAGGAAGTAAAGAGGAACAGAAACGATCAGAGCAGAAAGCACGGAGCGCTGAATTATCTCAGGAACGTGACAAATATAAAAGCACGTCCACGGTGACTTTTCTGGGGAGAACGCTTTCTTCACATTTCAAGGCGCAGTTTCAGGGACATCACAGATCAAGTTGAAAGCAGGTCAATAAAAAGTCAATAAAAATCTGTAATTATGCAAAAAAAAAAGGTAGGGCACGCACAGAAAATCTACCCAATATGTGTAAGGCACATTGCTACGGAGCGGTACTGTTTCCAGAGATAGAGCTTTTACAAGGGAAGAAAAAAAGAAACAACAGGGAAAAGAAAAAAAAAAAAAGAGCTTGATATCGATCTAGCAATACTGCCATCCAGGAACAGCAGGGTATTTTGCTGTAAAAATCTATAATGCAATCAATTCCTGATTAAGAATTGTTTATTATTCTTTATAGAGATGATTTAGCGTTTCTGCATCCATATGAACCAACTGATTTCCACCTATTTAATTTAAAAAAAGAGATGTCACCTATAGCCATCTAAAGAACAAAGAACACATGGAGACTCAGCTGAGGTGGTGTTGGAACGGGTGTCCTGCTCTTCTGTTAGGAAAGGATTGCTCCAGGGCCTCAAACCCATCTCTCTCTTTTTTTAACCTGCCACACCAGAAAAAGTCTACAGACATGGGAATCTAGTTCCATGATTGTGAAAGTACATTTTGAGGCCAATTAGGGGAAACTGATGAAGGACGTTAGATACAACGATGCACGCATAATCACTGATTTATGGATTTCCTCCTCTACCTGCTAATTCCTTCCTGCTGATAGCCAGGGTTCTCTAGGTCTTAACTTTTTTTCAGATCCCAATTACTCAATGTAAACAAATGAAGAGGAAATATGGGTATTCAATGTGATTCATTTGAACAGAAGGTAGGAAACATTAGTATCGATGTATTCCAGGACTTGCAAGCAAAGCACAACTAAATTTAGCAGCCAGTGATATTGATTTGATTAAAAATGGTTTAAGACTTGTAAATGTCACTGGAACTTAGCAAAATGAATATTATTAAATCCTTCTGGTGATGGGGAAAACTAACAAAGGGATTTGCAGTGGTTTCTGTAATTAATTGCTCTGTCATGATTTATATTAACTTACAGTACAACTCCATTAGCTCAGACCTGTCATCTCTGCTCAAGGAACCACCAAGTAATCACTAGCACATTAAAGAATAAATTAGTTTTTGGCTTGAAGCCTAGTTGTAGAATGTTTCATTTGTGTCTGCTGCAGACATATGTACCTAATAAAGTTGGGACGAATGAGTTAAAGTACATATATATCAATGTCAGCGGGTTACATTTTAGAGACAATATGCTCAGCATTGTTCATTAGGGCTAATGAATCATGGTCTTTCAGCTGCATCACCTTGTGTTTAGCAAATGCCTTCAGGTAAGATGAGATGCGAACGATTCCTTGAAAATAGGTACGTCTCCAGAGAGTTTACCCTCTTAGCAGTCTGTGGCCTGTGGTTGTAATAATAGCTTCATGTGGTTTTTGTTAACACTTCATTACCCTAAAGTTGGATAAATTATCCTCCTGCTTCTGCCCTACGTGCAAACACAGAGCCAAAGCTTTAGCTACTACTACTTACCATAGATTATGGGGATTTGTAAGGTTCTATCAAATCATCTTTGACTTTGATAGTTGGATGATGCCTTAAGCAGTGCTTGATAGAAGACTGTTTTGCATTTCAAAGAAAGCTCCAATCGCCTTGAGGGTTTGTAAGCTAAAACTTGAACCACTTCCTTTTCATTTCAGGCTGGGGTGGTTGGGGGGCGGGGAGTTAAATTGGCACTCGGCTGGCCAGAATGATAACTGACGCAGAGAGCAGGACCTGTGGGGCAATGTCCTATGGAGGCTGTGCAGGGAAAGCGTGTAGCCCCGAGAGTTCACCAAAATCTGCAAGGCTCCAAGGGCAAAGTCATTTCAGCTCAAAATCTTTGGGCACTACCCAGACGTTCATAATTTGTCCTGGATCATTTCTGCAATTTGAATCATCAGATGTCAGTGACTCCTTCACAGATGCTACGCCTGCAGTGCAAGGAGCCTGCTACACAGGGGCTTCTCCTGCCTGGCTGAAGAGAGTGACAAATGTCCAAAACGCAGAAAGATTGCAGCTTAGCCAGCTGGAAAATGCATACACTATTGAAGATAAAATATGAAGAGCGTGAGTCAATCTGTGAACTAGGGGGAAACTTATTTTGGCTTTTATAATGTGCTAAGTGATTAGATTTCCTGTTTGCCATGAGTGGGGCTGATGGCTTTGCATTTAATCAGAGGGAAACCCAGAAATGCCCCCCCAACCCCACCAAAAATACCATGTGTCCCGCGTGTTATTACATACTCCTGACTTCATGGTAAATAACGAACAAAGTAAAAGAAACATTTTCTCCTGAAAATGAGACTTGAAAGGACCTTGGGAGAAGGGAAGGACAATGGCTGCGAGAACATTAATGGAAGTCATGGCTCAAGGGGGATAGATAATTTTTTGTAAAATAGGAATTATTCCTAAATATTTCTAAACAAGAAGGAAACACTCATGAAGCTAGGCTTTCTGCAAGGTTTTCCAGTTATTCATGCGATGTCCTTCCTGAAATCAGCCTATGTACATACAGGATTTAAAATAACGTCTGTGAAACAACCTTGTCTTATAACTATTCTTCCGGAATTTTGCCATGATTTACTTTTGATCCTCACATATTAGCAATTAGAAGCAAAAATATGTCCCAAACTATACTTTAGTAACAACAGTTAGCATTTAACATTCATTCTGTATTGAGGGAAACATTTCAAAGTAAGAATAAAGTGAAAATGGGAGGCAAAGAAGGGAAAAAAAAATCAATTAGTCAAATAGATTTGTTTGGCTGATTATTTTTTATAAAACTGCCCCCTTCTATTCTGGGCTCTCTTATCTTGAGTTGCTTTTAGAGGCAAACCAATATGTTCAGAGAGAATTCACAGACTCTTGTGTAGATGGAATTAAGAGGCTCTACATAGAACACAAAGAGAGTCCTTTCCTTAGGCGGTGCTTTGTGATTTCTGCCCTTTTGTTTATGCTTCCCCAAAGGATTTGGAAATATCAAATATAGGTTCTAAATCCATTAAAACAGTAGATTCCCTATGGACAAAAAAGAATCACATGCAGATCAAACACCCGAATTTTCTCATCTTTCCTCGACGGGTAACACAGAAGTAACCACATAATCCAAACAGGAAAATATGGGGGATTCAGAAAGCCCCCTCTTTCATCTTCTTTTGTTTGAGTCAACTAACTAATAATCTAGAGAGAGAAATTAAAAGTTTTTCTTCTTGTTTCAAACATCTGTTGGCCAGTTTTTGTGTGTTTGACAACTTCAAACAAATTATACAGCTTTCTCCCTTTTTTCCCTCCACTTTGAGCTCTGGTGGAAGTTTCACATGCAGGGCTGAGCCCCAAGTTCTTCAGTGAAGCAAATGTTTCATTTTCAGCAGAGCCCACATATTCCATTCAGACTCGTTTCTTTCACTTCTAGATGTAAAGAGCAGCTGTGTCTCCCGAGTTGCTAAAGAAGATCCTATGTACAAAGTTAACAAAACACAGCTCAGACAATGGATTTGATCTCTACAGCAGGGAAGCCGGACTTTTCAAATTCAGCTCTTTCTGGCTTCAACAAATTACAGGTCCCTGAAAAGATCTGGTGACCCTTTTTAAGTGTGCTTGTTGAACAAGCTCAGAGGTGACCATATGATTTAGTGCAGCACGCTAACACTTTGCCAAGCGCTCCGGTCCAGGGTAGACCATCTATGGAGTATAGGCTCCCTCAGTTGGTGGCCTAGAGGGGATCCATTAACTCTGCAGAAACTATTTACTCAACTGCTTTCAACTGATGGATGGAACTGTTTACCCCATCCATAAATATGGCTGGATGCTGAGGCTGATATATGATGGGTACCTTCTTCCTTCCCCTGACAAGATACTCCCACTTCTACAAAATGGTATTCTTTAAATATCTGAGCTTCATTTACTTGATGGGACTGGGGAAAGCATACTTTCTTTGCAAACTTTAACACTCCAATACTCACACACACAGGAGACAGATTCAAGCGCTTACAACATCAGTGATACATAAGTCATTCTTATGGAAAAGCATCGGGCCACCCATTATTAGTCTAGTTCAGGTTTTCCACTGACTTCATATGATGGGTGCTGTGGGCTCAGCTAGTAGTGAGGTCTATGCAACCTGCACATGCATCTTGAAAAAGATGTTCAACAAAATTATGTCAAAACTAGAAAAAGTGAGAAAAAATGATTAATTTCTACATGAGTATGTGGCAGAAACAGTTCTAATTTACATTTTTTTTCAAGTTAGATAATATATGTGGGAACACAAGTTGAAGGGTGCTATGTGTCTGGTTTAGTACACTGATTTTTTAGTGCCTCTTAAATACAGTGCCCTAGCCAGCAGGATGGGCAACCCAGTCCTAAACTAGCTATGCCTCTCTGTCTTCAAATTCAACCAAAGTTGGTCATCTTCTGCAGTACTGGGCTTTTCCCTACCCAGGCGAAGGAGACACATTCCGCCCTGTCCAAGACATAATTCCTCCTGCATGTGTATTTCCATATCTTACTACCAATGGATATATGTTTTTAATTCTTTTTGTGAATCCACAGGAGACTGAATTCTGACTTCTCTAGTCTCCTTCTGTAGTCAGCTCAGCCTCTGGAAATTTTATGTAAGAACCCTCAGGGCATGAAATAAAGATTAATTAAAATGATAACTCATTGAAAACTAAATTTGGAGATTGTGACAAGCAAATATCTCACCTCTACTTTTAACATCTCCCTCTTTACTCACATTCCTATACTTTCTATGAGTCCATGTTTGCATGTATGAATGCTGGTTAACACATGTGCCCTAAAAGTGATACCTGGTTAGCATCAAAATTGCCTCAGGTGGTGTAATGCCAGGGAAGATGTTTGCTGTCTTTTAGGGTTAAAAAAGACTTTTAGGGTTAAAAAAGACTTGTGAGACTTACTTATGTTCTACACCATGGAAAAATTAGTGCCCTTTGTCTAGAGTTAATAGTAATTTGATGGCATTAAACTCAGAAAATGTCAAATCAAATAGGAACTGCTTCAAAATACAGATTTATGAAGGCAGGTAATAAATTTGCTTATATAATGATAGGATAAAATCCAGAAGAGATTCTAAAGTGCCTATCTTTAACTAATTTATCTTACAGAAAGCTTGACATACATCAAAAAGAAAGAGTGAAAGACTGGAATGTTCTTATTTAATAAGGACATTAGAATTCTATCTTTTTGCCATATTTAAAGCCTATATAGAGTAAATATAAAGGTCTATTTAGATTCATGTAGACAAGGTGCAAAAAACAAAAAGGAGAGAAAGAGTGAGAGTTTAAAATTTGCATCGGTCAATCAGCTTAATCAGCTACGATGTCTCAGAAGGTGGCCTAGCCCAGCTGACTCAGAATGTGAACTGTTCATCAGATGAGAATGTCAGTAGACAAGTGTGAGTGAATCAGTGCTACAATATTTATTCCGACATCTTACCATAAATATATGTTTTTCATTCCTTTTATGAGCTCATACTAAGAGGAGAAAACAAACCCCCTTAAAGCACTATACTCTAATAATGATGAGTCCTGTGTTAAGCACAAAGGAAAGAAACATACAGGATATGTCTGGAGTCTATAACACCTAGAACTGTAATACATGACTTTGGTAAGGTCACAATCTCCCAAAGCCAAAG
>RCUC01115747.1:0-17098 GCA_003697995.1 Taxidea taxus jeffersonii
GCCTCTACAACTGGCTGGCTGTGTATGCACATCGGGACCTTCAGAAGAGCAGGAAGACTGTGACCGGGGCAGCCACAACACGAGCGTCTCCTAGGGCCTCCGGCGCGGGCCCCCAGCTGCGCGGCCCCGGGGAGGGCGCGGGAACTGGGAACCCGCGAGCCCGCACCGGAGCCCACGCACCC
This sequence comes from Taxidea taxus jeffersonii, assembly GCA_003697995.1. Lineage (NCBI taxonomy): Eukaryota > Metazoa > Chordata > Mammalia > Carnivora > Mustelidae > Taxidea > Taxidea taxus. The sequence goes on from RCUC01115747.1 coordinate 183, forward strand.
GAGGGCCGAGCCTGGAGAAAGGGCACAACTCCCACGTTCTGGTGCTGTTTCCTCTCAGCTTATAAATGATGCAGTGGTTTATAGGGCTAAGCTCATTTAAAAGAATTTGAAGCAAATTGCCACCCTGGCCCAGCCCCTCTCTACTGGCCCCTTGGCAGTACCCACCAGCTGTGCCTTTTTTTCTTTTAAATATTTTATTTTGTTATTTTTTAAAAAGGTTCTAAAGCACGAAGGAGGGGGAGCGGCAGAGGGTGAAGCAGGCTCCCCGCTGAGTAGAGACCCTGACTCGGGACTCCATCCTAGGACCCTGGGATCCTGACCTGAGCTGAAGGCAGATGCTTCCCTGACTCAGCCCTCCAGGCACCCCTCTACCAGCGACACTTTTGATCTTGAATCTCAAAGACACTGAGCCATGGCAGGTGACCGTGCTCACCTTCCCAGGGAGCCCAGCCCACTCTCCCAAGGTCTGCTCCTCTCCTCAGATCCCTGCCCCCAGCTCCCCTGCTGTTAGGGCACAGGTGAGTCTGCCCAGCCCCCACCCGTGGCTCAGGGGAGTTGGACACCCCGCCCCCCCACAGGCCCAGCTCACCCACTGCCTCATCCTCGCTGTGTCTGTTCCCCCGCACCCCCACATGCCCTCCGAAGCGCTGGCAGGTTTTCGCCAGCACCCTGGCCATGCCTCCTCTCCTAGGCAGGCTCGAAACCTGTGGGCCTTCCCTGCTCAGGAGGGCGCAGGTGGTCCCACAGCCACCGGGAGGCCAAGGGATCCTCTCCCTGGACACTGGTACCTACTCCACCAGCAAGTCCCTGGCCTCTGCTGTGGGACCCCGGCCCTGGTGCCTCCTGTCAGCCTCCATTTCCCACGTGGGCCTCCCCCGCCTGCCTCTGTCCCTCCGGAAAGAACCTGGCTACCGGTGGGGCCATCTGAACCAAGATCAGGCTCTCAGGAGCTGCCACAAGCAGCTCTTCTCTGGGACCATGTCCCCAGGGGTCCTCTAAGGGGACACCTGGCTTTTCTTCTGTGTGATGAGGGATGGAGAGGGACCACTGTGTCAGAACCACCAGGGCAGCCTTCATAGTCCCACAGAGCTGTCAGAATGAGCAAGGCTCGGGGTAACCCACGAGGGCCTGCTTCGTAAGGGGATATGGGGAGGCCATGGGAGGACGCTGGGGGCAGTGTGGCCCAGACCCCATGTCTTACCCCCGGCGCAGGCGAGCACCTCCACGAAGTGGTATGGGAACCTGCCCTTCTTCAGTTTCAGAACCACATTCTGGATGTTTCGAAAGCCGTACGCAGCAGCGAAGCGTAAGAGAACCTCCCCATTCTTTTCAAGGGTGACCTCCTGGAAATCTTTGTTCCTGTAAGATGAACACGGTGGATGTTTTTCCTGAAGACTTTATTTTAATTGAGACACAGAGAGAGAGAGACAGTGAGAGCGAGCACAAGCAAGGAGGAGGGACAGAGGGAGAGGGAGAAGCAGGCTCCCCACTGGGCAGGAGGCTGGACCTGGGGTCAATCCCAGGACCCCGGGATCAGGGAGGCAGACACTTAACCCACTGAGCAACCCAGGCATCCCAACAAAATGGATTTTAATTTACAGCGTCCCTCCTCTGCGGCAGACGATCATTTTCCAGTCTAAGTTTGAAACATGAGCAAAATGAAAAATCTGAGTAAAAGCAGCTCTTTGGTCTTGGCTATTCTAAGCCCTGTGAGCAAGCAGCCCCCCGCCCCAACACATGCGGGCGCGGCTGCTGGCTCTGGGCAGCAAGCCCAGGCCGGCAGCGCTGACGCTCAGGCAGACCTCAGGGTGCGGTAGGCGACCTCCCCGACGTCCTCGTCGAACAGCTGCTTGGCCGCATGCCTGAAGACGTGCGCCAGGTACCCGTCCGAGCGGGCTCCGTCGTGGCGCCTCACCTCCTCCTCCTTCAGGCCTCCAAACCTTGCCAGGCAGAGCAACACAAGCGGGAGTCAGACTTCCAGGGTCTCAGGATTCCCGGAGAAAAGAGAAACCTTTTACAGATATTTACACTTCAGGCAAAAATCTCACGCTGCTGCGTTTTAACCACCAACACGAGGAGTCCCCTGCGACCGCCGCGGCCGAAGCAGCAGGTGGAGCCCGGCTCGGCGCGCTGGGCTGGTTGCTCCCCCCTCTGCCGCCCAGCATCAGCGTGTACCCCAGAACCGCGGCACTCGGGCCAGAACTGGGAGTCTGCGCACACACACCCCGGCGGGGACACGCGTGGGCTCTGGCCACAGGCTCTGCGGCCCGTCAGTTCTGTGCGCCTCAGGGTGGCCTCCCACGCGAGGGTTGCCACTGCTCAGCAGCCCAGGCTTGCCCCGCGCGGAGCCCGAGGCCTGCACGTGGGGGAGCGCCAGCTGCGGGTCGCAATACCAGGACCACAGAACCCCGGCCCAGTGCGCTCAGCTCAGCACCCAGAGGCGTGGGGGAGCCATTCTTCCCCAGAGGTGACCCACCCTTGGGCGGGTCCAGATGCACAGCACCAGGAACACACAGAATTCAGAGGTGGAAGGCGTGGACACGTAAATCCCCGTGGAAACCCAAATCCCCACCGCGGGTGGCACCGCACACCAGGGCCCGCTCATGTTCCGCTGGAGAGCTGCGACGATGACCGAGGGTCATGGTGGGGAAAGAGCCATGACACAGGAAGTGGCAACCCCAGGTCAGGGCCCCCCCGCCCCCACCCCCATCTCTGCTGCCCATGGCCTCATCAGGAAGAAGGGAGGCCACCCACAAGGTGCCCCTCCCTGCAAAAGCCACTTACAGAGTGTCAACGGCAGCGTCTTTCGCTGCGTGGTCACTTTGCTCCATCATCTGGACGACCTCACCTGCGGACAAAGAGGAGGCGTAAGGCACGGCGGAAGGAGCCACACAGCCCATGACAGCCGGACATCAGGCTTCCTGAGGAGCCACTTCCAAGGTTATCTCCCCCACAGGAGCTTCTGTTAAGGTGATCCTGGGCACGGTCACCCCTACAGAGGGCACGAACCCATCTCTAGCACAGCATAATGCTAACATGTGAAAAATTCTGGTGAAATGCAAGAGAAGAGTCCGATATCTCCTTCTGCCCTTGAACAAAGGATGCTTTTGCCAACGATCTCTCCGGATTTTTGTTTCTGAAGCAGAAAATGTCTGTGTATAGCCACCTGTGGGCAGAGGACCAGGACACAGTGGCTGCATTTACGTGGAGGTTGGTGGTGCGCAAAGACGAACTGAGAATCAGAACCACTTTTCTACTTCCTTTACACCAGGGCTCCCAGAAACCCTTGCTATCCACCGCTGTGGCATCACACGTGCACGCAGTGACTCAACAGGGGACAGAAGAGTAAAGCTGGCACTGTGCCTGAGCAAGAGGCTGGTGCGCGGTTCTCACGCAAACCCACCAGCTACCAGGGATGCAGAGGCCCTCCTCGGGTCCTCACGCTGGAGTCTCAGGTTGGGGGACCCACGCCCAGGAGTCCCTGCCCCCGAGAGCTGGCCACCCTGCTGACGCGGCCCGGGGTTTGCGGACCTAAGCCACCCCCCGACGGCAGTGTCCCACTGAGCGGCTCTTGAGGGCACCAGAGAGGCACTTCCGCCCCAGCACACAGAACCTGCAGCAGGCTCTCCACCAAGCGCACTGTGTGGGGGCTGCTGGAAAGCTCACTGGAGCCCCACGGGCCCCCACTGGACTCTAAATAAAAGAAAGTCCCCCTGTTGCCAGGTACAGGTCCAGTCGGTCGGCAGAGCCTCCATCTCACGTGGGACGTCAGGCCGTGTGCGCGCTGCCCCCCTCTTCCCTGCAGTCAAACCCTCGGGCGTCCTGTCGGGACCTCAGAGGACCGGCCAGAGGCCCCAGGCAGACCCAGCCCGCCCACCCCTCACCTGAGGTTAACACGCAGTCAGCACCCCGGGAGCCGTGGGAAGCGGTGGGAAAGTCTTCTCGAAGGGCTTCCAGTTTCTTATCGTAGCAAGGAGCCACAATAACATGGAAGATCTTGTCTGGAGATAGGTTCTGGGAAGAAAGGGCAAACCCTGCTTGGGGCTGTGGGGAAATGAGGAGGCCAGCTAAGAGCTGGTGCCCAAAACCCTCTCCCCAGGTGCGTTCCCATGTGCTGAGGCCACTCTGGGTCCGGGCCGGCCTCCTGCAGACCAAGCTGTGACCCGTGCCTGCCTCCCAGCCGCACCCTGCAGGGCCGCCTCATTTTGGACGGGCCGAGCCACCCAGAGCCCAGAAGGTCCGGCAGCCGGAGATGCCGGGGTTGAGCTGCCAAGAGCCAAACCCGCCTGCCCTAGACCTGTGCATATGCTGACCAAATGCCGAAAAGAATAAGACACTGTGGGACTGTCTCCCGGGCTGGCTGACCCTCAAACTTTCCAGAAACTTCCTAAGGGACACCTATTCAGGATACTCTTGTTGCCTGCAGCTGAATCGGCAGCCACGCCATGAGCGGGCAGTTGCTGAGTGACATCTGTGGCGAGGCCTCAGCAGAATGGCCCTAGGCAGGGCAGAGCCTAAGGAGGGTGCCCGGCTGTCCCTCAGCAGGCCCACAGGACCGGTTACCCTCTAGGACTGGCAAACTCCCGGATTTCCCAAACAGTGGGGACGGGGCAAACACAAGGGATAAAGTCCCACAGCTCCTTTTCCTGCACCCTAAGTGCACAAGGGTGTCAAAGGCGTGTCTTCTTAAAGCCGGCTTTGGGTCTGTGGGATCCCTTGTTCTCCAGGGCCAGACCTCACTGGTTCCCTGGGGAGATGTTTCATCTGAGGGAGACTGCGGACGCCCTGGCAGCTGGAGACCCAACCACAAGAGGGGGCCCCATCACAGGCGCCACTGGGGTGTTGGGGACCGCCGGGAGGAACCAGGCCTGGCCGCTGCCAGGGTTCCTGAGGTGGCCCTAGATGGCACGCAGGGCGTCTGAGTGGGAGCCTGCCGTGGGGAGGCCCAGCACAGGGACCAGCTAAACACAAGTGCCACCCACAGGGGGTGCGCGGCAGATGAGGGGCGTGGGAAGGCCTTCAGGAGCCTGCCTGGGAGTTTCCCCACCATGTGAAGGCAGAAGTGGCTAAGGGAGTCACATGCCTACTCACTGTGGTCTGGGGGACAGGCCAGGACCCCACACAGGGCCTCCTTTACTGCAATCATCTCCGGGGCCCCCCATTACCAAGTGTTTCCACTCGGTCTGAGGCCAAGACCACCTTGGTTGTGCCTGGTGGGAACATCCACCATCTCCTGGCCCGGGTACTGCCCTCTGGGAGGCAGTCCGCTTACCTGCCGTCTGGCGAAGTAATCCTTCACCAGAGAGCCCATGATCTGCTGGGGAGACTTGGCGGTGCAGAGGTGTGGGGTAACAGGGTGGCCCAGCACCCGTTCGGCATATCGGACCCAGCCTGGGGAGAGAACAGCCCCGTCAGCTCCTCGCAGTGGCTTCCTTCTCCTTTCCATCACACATGAGGAATTCTGAGCTCCCAGACCCTGTCACTTGGGGGAAAGCCAGACACCTCTTCTTCGACCTTCCCAGGAATTCGTGGCACTTTGGGTCCCGGGGACCCCAGGCGCATATGCCCTAGACTAGAAGATGGCCCTGCCAGCTGACCAGAGAGGATGCAGTGGAAGGAAGTGAAAACTGGTGCAGAAAACAAGTTTCACGGAGCAGCCGTGTGGCACCATCCCCGGGCACCTGGCCCCCCACTGCACTGCTGCCAGCGGCCACAAAGCCTATCGCAAGTTACCAGCCAACAACTGCCCCCTCTTTAGGGCAAGGACAGAATTTCATAGGCCCGAGTGATGTCAGAGAGCACACGGGGTCTCCACCTAAGCACCTGGCCTGGTACTAAGCATCTCCTGAGCTGCCTCTGCTGTGGTGCCGTCCGAGGGAACGCGGGTCAGAGAAGGCCTGCAGGAGGCAGGGCTCGCACCCTTCACCTCCTGGGCACAGCCTGGCGAGAGGCCGACCCTACGGACAGGCGTGCCCACCACAGCATCACAGGCGAGTGCGAAGCTGCTCATAGGACCCCGGGGATAGCCGGCCACCTCCCTCTGACTGCTGCTGGCCAGGAAGAGCAGTAGGCACCTCAGACGACGTGACAATCCTGTCTGAACAAGTGCTGACCTCAGCCGTCAGTGGCACGCAGGCCTGAGTACGCACAGGAAAATGTCTGCGATGACCCATAGGAGCTCCGAGGGGAGCGGCCACTGCAGGGACTCTCCTTATCCCTTGCCTCTGAACGTTAAAAACAAAAAAACTTCCAAGCACAATGGAGCCTTTGGGGGCCCGAGGCCCTGCCCACTGCACGGCTGGCCTGGCAAGGCCCCGCCCACCTGGCCTCAGTGCCAGGCCAGCACCTGCAGACATGGCTCCCTGGCGGAGGGCATCTCGGGCTGCAGGCAAGCTGATGTGGGGTGGCCAAAGGCACCAGACATCACGCCAATCAGCAGGAGGTAAGGGCCAGGGCCCACGGAGGATGTGCAGCCAGGGGGTGGGGAAGAGGACCTAGCAGGGACAGGGAGGAGGAATCAGGGTCCCAGAGCCCATGGTACCCTGCATCTGAAACCAGACAGGTCAGCACTTTCCTGAGGGAACCTGTGATCGGAAACTTGTTACTCGACACTGGCTGGGGGCAGACACCAGCCTATGCCCTGGACAGCCCCGTTAGCTCCCATGGAGTCAGGAGAACAGAGAAGCGGCTGTGGGCTTCACAGCAGCAGGGGATGACAACAGCACTCACATCCTACCTGGGTGCTGGCTCTTTCTTGCAGCACTGCAGACTCCCCGCTTCCCTGGGCCACCACTGACAGGCCAGAACAAGAGGGGACATACTCGGAAAAGAGGCCTGGCACGAGGCACCCAGGAGCTCTGCAGAGGTACACCCCACAGGAGACACCTGTCAGTCTGTGGGCAGCAAGGGCACCCCAAGACCTAGGAGCCCCGCATGAGGAAGACTTGCCCAGCGAGCCAGCACAGGACTGCCCACAGCCCTGATCCCATCTGCCAGGTCAGATCATCCGACCTTGACGTTGCTTTCATCTGCTTATGGTCATTGGGAAGCAAAAACAACAACACTGACTGCAGACAAGGGTTAGTTTTGAACCGAATCTCACCTCATGTCCCTAAATTTGAGAGGTGACGTGAAGCTGAACCAGTTATAGTTCTGACACACTTGGGTATAAAGAACTCCCCAGGGAAAGTGCATCATCATTTAGGAAGAACATTCTAGAAGCTCCAAACCTACACATAAAGAGACTTAAAGGGCTCAAGATCCTGGATGCAGCAAGTATCAGGCCGGATTGGGAGTGGGGGGTGGCTGGTGTGCACCAGGCAGGGGCTGAGTGAGGTGGGGGGCTCTGGGGTGGACCTGTGGGGGTCCCCACCAACACTCCACTCCCTCCAGGTCTAGGATGCCCAGTGGGTTGGGCCTATGACCTCTGACCTCACCCATCTGCATGCCTGCGCCCAACACAGACTCGTGAGAAATGGTGCCTCTGGCGCTCACCGGGACAGGCGGAGGTGAGCATGGGCAGCGCGGGCTCCTCCTCGCTGTGCTGCTGGTACCGGCGCACGAATTCCTTCTGACTCTCCAGGATGCTGAAGTCCGCGGCTACTGCTGTGTCGAAGACATAGTGCACCCCTGCGGTAAAGAGGGTGTGTCAGCTTCTCATCACCTATCGGGGGACCCCGGCGAGTCTGCAGACTCCACAGCACCCTGAGCGCTGTGCCTCCCTCTTACCTCCTCTGTCCCACAAACTGCATATGCCCAAGACCGTGCTTCACCTTCTTCAAAGAACAAATAGGATCATTTTTCACAAGAAAATATGTATGTTTTGTCTCTGGCTTCCTCTTGTTCTCTCTGTATCTACACTTACGCAAACACCTCACAGTAGCCATAAAAGTAACGTGAGATTACACGGTACCGCAGCACTCTCTTCTGGTCAGAGGTTAGATCTCAGCCTGATGATCCTTGATCTTTAAAATAAATAGAGCAGGGGCGCCTGGGTGGCTCACTGGGTTAAGCCTCTGCCCTCAGCTCAGGTCATGGTCTCAGGGTCCTGGGATCGAGCCCCGCATCGGGCTCTCTGCTCAGCGGGGAGCCTGCCTCCCCCTCTCTCTGTGCCTGCTGCTCTGCCTACTTGTGATCTCTCTCTGTCAAATAAATAAATAAAATCTTTAAAAAAAATTTAAATAAAGTAAATTGGCAGCCCATCCCTTTCTGATGGCCGTAATTTTTATGCTGATTTGTAACTAGCTATCTTTTTTCTTCTTTTTAAAGTTTTTAGCATTTCTTTCTTAAGAAAGACTTTACTTGAGAGAGCGTGCAAGCAGAGGGAGGGGCAGAGCAAGAGAGAGAGCAACAGACTGGGCACAGATCTGACGTACCCCAGTACCCTGAGATCATGACCTGAGCCGCAATCAAGGGCTGGAGGCTTAAATGACTATGCCACCCAGGTGCCTCTTTTTAGCTATCTTTAAAATAAGTTTTCTTAATACTGGCACATAAGCCCGAGACAAAACATTACACTTTTAATAATTACAGCAAAGTGAATTAAATAACCTTAATATCTGCAGCTAGATAATTTTTCTTAAAAAAATTATAAAACGTAAGGTAATGCTTTAAGATGATACTTAAGTCAGTCTCATTGTGGATATGTTTTACTAATATCTAATGCCCCACTCTTTACTTAAAAAAATTCTCTCCCCGAATAGGGCCTTTCTGTATGAGAAGAAACAGTATCTAGGAACTTTGGTCTTCGTAAAGCCAAGCCCACCTGAAGCTTTCTCAGATCACAAGCCTGAGGGAACGGCCCCACCCGCGCTCGGAGCTGTGGCCCAGTCTGGCAGCAGGCAGTGCGTGCAGGAACCACGCAAAGTGCCCCACGGACCAGGGGCTTATTCCAAGTGTCGCCTTATTTTCTTAGTAATCCTCCACGTGTTTAGGTCTTTAAAAGCCACTGCAGGGCGCCTCGGTGGCTCAGCTGGTTGAGCATCTGACTCTTGGTTTCGGCTCAGGTCATGATCTTGGGGTCTTGAGATCGAGCCCCCTGTCGGGCTCTGTGCTCAGTAGGGAGTCCTCTTGGGAGTCCCTCTCCTTCTGCCCCTATCCCAGCTGGCATGCTCGCACACACACTCTTTCTAAAATAAATAAATAAATCTTTTTTTTTTTTTTAAGATTTTATTCGACAAAGAGAGACACAGCAGAGAGGGAACACAAGCAGGGAGAGTGGGAGAGGGAGAAGGAGGCTTCCCGTGGAGCAGGGAGCCAATGTGGGACTTGATCCCAGGACTCTGGGATCATGACCTGAGCTGCTGAAGGCAGACCCTTAACAACTGAGCCACCCAGGTGCCCCTAAATAAATCAATCTTAAACAAACAAAGAATCCACTGGGTGATTGGGTGGCTCAGTTGGTTAAGCGTCTGCCTTTGGCTCGGGTCATAATCCCAGGGTCCTGGGATGGAGCCCTGTGTTGGGTTCCCTGCTCCGTGGGGAGTCTGCTGCTCCCACTGCCTCTGGCTTTCTCTCCCTATTTGTCTCTCATGACTAAATGAATAAGATCTTTAAAAAATAAAAAAAAGAATGGGGCGCCTGGGTGGCTCAGTGGGTTAAGCCTCTGCCTTCGGCTCAGGTCATGATCCCAGGGTCCTGGGATCGAGCCCCACATCGGGCTCTCTGCTCAGCGGGGAGCCTACTTCCTCCTCTCTCTCTCTGCCTGCCTCTCTGCCTGCTTGTGATCTCTGTCTGTCAAATAAATTTTAAAAATCTTAAAAAAAAATAAAATAAAATAAAATAAAATAAAAAAAGAAGCCACTGCAGAAACACCCAAACTCATGTTGGCAAATGACCCCAGTTCTCCTCTCCTGAGCCCGCCTGGTGGTCGTGTGCAGGACGACAGCCCAGGGTGGCAGACGCTGCACAGAGGGCGGGGCGGGCCCACAGCAGTGGACGACACAGAAGCCTGCCCATCGCTATTCTGGGTGGTTCCATTCCAGCTCATTCACGTTTGAGCTCTTGAGCGCGTTTGAGAGGTACCACGGCCCTTTTCTGCGCAAGGGAGACAGCCCGTCCCCTCCCTGCTCTGCTCTGCTCTCCGGAGGGCACCCTGCAAAACTGGATGCCGGCCATCTTGCCAGGTTAGGCTTATCCCAGTCCCCTGCGGGCCCTGGGGCCCAGACGACACCACACTCCTTGGTAAGCCCCGGAACCTCCCACATGTCCCCGCCACCCTGTCACCTGCTGCTCCCGGAGGGCTAGCCACAGACCTCACACAACACCCGCCTGCCCAGTAAGGGGGTGAGGGACGCCGCCTCCCGCAGGTCGGAGGCAGGGTCCTTTTACGTTCCTCGAGATGCTGGCGGAGGTCCTGGGCTAGGCTGTGCCCCCGGGAGGTGAACGCTGGAGACACAGAGGGCAGCTGTTGGCTGGCCTTGTAGACTCACAACAGTATCAAGGCGCCTCACCAAGACTTTTGAGGAAGCCGCAGAGTCTTCTAGATGCATCAGTCACGCTGAGGCGGAATTTGGCAGCAAAATAAGGCAGAGACTGAGGACACACTGACACTACCAGCACCTTGTGCTGCGCGGGATCACATTTCTGGGGGAAACAGAGAAGAGGGTCACACGTGCGCTGGGTACACACAGGGAAGTAAGACACCGTAATAAACGCTCCAGCCAAACAGAATGCAGTAAGCGTCTTATGAAAACAGCGATAACATACACACGCACTAGCAAATATAATTCAGGGAGAAAATTAGGATTAAGAAATGTGACGTCTCCAGAGATTTCATCAATTTTTTTAAAAACAATATTCTATCAATAGATGTGAACACCTGAACAAAAGTGGATAATTCTAAAGGAAAAATAAATATTACAATATTGGCCCATAAATAATTGAAATGACCCAATGACAATTGAAAGATACACACACACCAACATATTTCAATTAGAACAAAATACATGGGACGCCTGGGTGGCTCAGTTGGTTAAGCGGCTGCCTTCGGCTCGGGTCATGATCCCAGCGTCCTGGGATCGAGTCCCACATCGGGCTCCTTGCTCAGCAGTGAGCCTGCTTCTCCCTCTGCCTCTGCCTGCCACTCTGTCTGCCTGTGCTCGCTCCTGTGCTCTCTATCTGACAAATAAATTAATAAAGTCTTAAAAAAAAAAAAAAGAACAAAATACATACACACTGAAACAGTGTCCGGAGATCTGTCCCCGCAGGACCTCAATCCCTGGTCATTATGGCAAACTGTGGGGTATGTATGTATGTATGTGTGTGTGTGTTTGTTTTTTTTTAAAGAGAGAGAAAGAGACAGAGCGGGGGTTGGGGCAGAGGGTGACAGAGAGAAACTTAAGTAGGCTCCATGTTCAGCACAGAGCCTGACACAGGGCTCGATCTCATGACCCCAAGATCATAACCATAGCTGAAACCAAGAGTCAGACACTTAACTGACTGAGCAACCCAGGATCCCCAAACTGTAGGATATTTTTAAGGACTGGATCATTCTCACCTTCTGTAAACTGTTCTAAAAAATGCTGTATGGGGTGCCTGGGGGGTTCAGTCAGTGAGGCATCTGCCTTCAGCTCAGGTCATGATCCTGGGGTCCTGGGATTGAGCCCTGCATTGCGGGGGTGGTCCCTGCTCAGCAGGGAGCCTACTCCCTCTGCCTGCTGCTTCCCCTGCCTGTGCTCATTCTCTGACAAATAAATAAATAAAATCTTTTAAAAAAATTATTGTATAAACATGAAACCACAAGGCTATCAACACCCTGAGCCAAAACAGACACTGGCAGCTCAGGAAACTCCCAAGAAAAACACGAACAATTCATCAGCAACAGCAAGGACATGACCCAGGAGAGCAGCAAGGTGAGGACGCGGGCATCAGGTCTCCCACGTGCCCCTCTATCCTGGAGTTTAGGGCACACACAGGGTTACCACGACAGGGCTGCGTGGGTCGGACACTGTCGGCAAGTTATGCTTCAACGCAGCCCAACGGGAATGCGGAAGCAGGGCCGGGGGCGTGGGAGCCCCAGCCGCTAGCGGAAGTGGGGGGCAGAGGGTCGTCTGTCCCCAGCTGCAGGAGCCAGGCTCGGTGCTTCCAATCCTTCCACCTGATGGCCTGCCCGGGAGGTCCCCAGGCCTTGTGCTGTGCTCACTCAAACGTCCCGAGGGAGCTGCTCTGTGGCCAGCCGCGGAGCAGACAGAGCCCGGGCCCATGGGCAGCAGAGAAAGGGAAAGCGCGGTGCCCCCGACGACAGCGGGAGCAGCTGGCTCAACCAGCTCAGGACCTCCCCTCCGCCAAGGTGCACGGAACAACCGCTTCCCCGTTCCTTATGTCCGTTTCCGCAGCGGCAATGCCGATCGGTGCGCACACCTACCTGAAGCTTCTATACGCATCTACTTAATAGTGAACCTTCCCGCTGAAGCCTGAATCAAGCTGTTGCCGTGGGGAGGAGCTAAGCTGCATCATAAATGAGCCAAGTCTGCTCAATGTAGTAACAGAGCAAAAGCCGTTTTGTTCAGAGAAGGACAAGCAAGAGTAGGTGGGGATGGCCGCTCACTCAGGGGACTCCCGGGGAACCTGACCAGCAAGAAGGGAACAGACACACCGCCGACAACAGAAAGACATGTACTTCTCTCTGAAACCATGATCTAAAGATGCTGCATGACATCCCCGGAGCACGCCACAGGGGTGGTGGCAGACACGCACGACACCGCCGAGCTCTGTCCTCTGTGCCGCGGCACCCACGTGCAGCCCACGCCGCTCACGGGCTCTGCCTGGCCGTGGCACACTGGCGGTTCCCAAGACAGCGGGGGGAGCTCCCAGGGGCACATGCGCTGCTGCAGGCAGGCCAGGGTGTGACCGGGCTTCCTGAGAGCGGCTGTGAGCGAGGGGTAAGCCCGGGTATGCTTTAGCCCCTCTGGCCCACCTGCCCTTTCTTTCACCTCTCCAAAGCTGAGGGACACAGCTCTACAGGACAGCTGAGGGACCACGGCCTTGCCCCAGCCTGACAAGCCCATCGGACCAGAACCTTGCCTCTAGGAACAGACTAGGGACCTTGTCTCATATCACGTTAGTGAGGGAACATGACCCTGGGCAGGGGCCCTGGAGAGACTTGACTCCAGCAAGGGACACTGGGCCAGGGCCAAGATGTGTGCATGGTGCCCCCGCAGAGGCTTCCACGCCTCACCCTGATCTCCCGCCCCCAGACCATAGAACCAGCAAGTGCCCAGGAGCCCTACCTTATTAAGGTTCAGAACGCGAAAGAAGTCCTTGGCATTCTGCTGGGAAACCTGGACTCCTTCCTCTGCCGTCACACAGCTGTCACACGCCAGGCAGTCACTCAGAAAGATCTTGGCATCAGCCAATTTATGGAATTCTCCCTTCTACGAAAGAAGGATGTTGTGGTCTGATTCTTCAATAAAGACTAAAACATGTGTTTCTCTGGGGAGAATGACAGCATGAGACCATCACAGAAGCCAGGCACGGATCATCTTGGACAAGACAGAGCCAGCCTGGAGCTCCGGGTGCCAGAGGGGCACAGAATAGGCCACAATGACATCAAGGAGTCATACAGGTGGCAATCCAGGGTGAGAACAGGACAGCACTGTCACATGATGGGAAGAAATCCACATTCCTGTGTCTTAGGAGCTGGCCCGGTGCCTCTTGTCCCTCTGTCCCCTTCTGTGTTGCCCCTGGGGATTCCCGATCTCGGCCTACTCTGTACTCCCCGGTGAGCTCATCGAGGCCCACAGCTCCCCGAGGGCGTCAGCAGCCTGGCTTCAGGAGGTTTGAATGGGGTCCAAGAGTTTCCAACAAGCTCCCAGGTGGGGCCAGAGCAGCCACTGCAAGGGTCTGGAGCACGTGGCCCAGCACACAGCTGGGGCCTAGCAGGCACCGCTGTGCTGCTCGGAGAGTCCTGGCTCTCTGGCCCAGCAGAGGTGCCCAGTGTGCTACGCACCACACGGTCCTCCTTTCTGCAAGCTCTCCTGGGCCACGTCTGGTCCCTTCCCACCTGTCCTGTTCCTTCGCCTCCTCTGGTCTCCTAAACGTGTATTCTGGGGAAGACTGTCCACCGCTCCTTCTCTGCCACCAGCCTCGGCTCCCACAAGCCCTGACAACTCTCTCATCCTCACCTCCTGTGGGCTCTCCTTTCCCAGGCCCCAGAGAGCTCCGTGCCTGTGGACCTCAAACTGCACTCAGCTTCCTGTGCCACACCCGCTTTCCTGCTTTCAGCACTGCTGTGGCCTGCCTGGGCCCCCCCACCGCCCTGTCTCCCAAGTCCTTTCCTTCATTTTCCCCCACGCTAGCTGCCTTAAGCCACCTGCGCCCAGCTCTATCTGTCTTCTGCCCCAGACCACTCTGTCCACACCTCCCCGTGCCTCGTGAGTGCACCCCGCCCCTGAGCTGCTCACCCTACTGGGTTGCCACCCACCATGCTGACAGGATGCCTGCTGAGGCTGTGTGCATACCTTATCTCTGCATTACCAGAGCCCTGACAGGGAAGGGACCCAACTCCGTAGGTCACTGATAAGGAAACCGGGGCTCCTGGGTTTAGACGTCTGTCCGAGGTGATGTGGCCAGAGGGCAGGTGTAGGAGGCGCCAGGTGCTCCCTGCTACTTCTGCCTCTGTGCCCTGTGCCCGTCTCATCGGCTGCTTGCCAAGCCCTAGGCTGCCAGAGCACACAGCAGAGCTGGTGTAAGAGGGACAAGAACCCTCCTTGTGTTGGCATCAAGAGACTAAAGTGAAACCTGCTGCTGTTTCTCCCACGCTGCCAGCTTTCCACGAGTGAACTCAGGACCAGCCATTTCCAAGGGAAGGGTGACCTCCCCTACCCAATAAACTTGAGCCATTGCTGCTAGCTAAGAAGGATTTAAACCCTCAAGAATGGAGTTAGGGAAGAAACCACTGGAAAAATAAACTTACAGGATCATGAGATTTGAATTCTTTTATAAATTACCTACCAAAACTCCCATTTTACAGAGTGAAATTTTTCTTTTAAAAAACTGGAGATTTAAATATTATACCACTATCTCCAGTCAGTGACTAAAGAAGGCATTTTCCTTTGCTCGTCACTCAGTTGGTTTCGGCTGGGTATATTCTGAGAACTCTTGCTCTTGGCACGTCTGTCTCAAAGGTCACGTGCCTCGGAATGACCAACCCAGGGCCTTGTTAGTTCTTGGCTGGGAGGGATGACCACCCCACATGCCCACGGCCCCTGCAGGGGCACTGCTTCAGCATCTTCTGTCTTAGAGCAGTGGTGTGCCAGGGACAGGAGCCCTCCGAGAGGAGAAAAACAGCCCCGGCCATTTACTCCAGGCTAATGTGAAACTGGGAAATTGCTTGCCTCTCCGTTCTTCTGGGCCAGACTCGGTACTTCAACTGATGCATTCTCTTGATCCTCGGTTTTCGTTTTCTTACTACATTCCTTGAAAAAGCAAAGGAACATAGAAAAGTACTTTTAATGTGACTCTCAATTTAGAAAGACATATGTAAAGTCTGATCCATTAACTTCATATGTAGAAATCTTCTCTACAAAAACAAAAGTACCCGGACTTGCGCACACACATGCATGCCCTCCCCTATCCAAGTCCTTGCGGTAACTGAAGCAACGTGGCCTCCCATCAACAGGTAAATGAACACCGACAGCCTGGACACCTGTTACGTTCAGATTACGCTGAACTAGAATTGTGAGTAAGGCTCTGGAAATGTATCTCCGTATAATGTTAAGTTAAAAAAAAAAGAGGAAGTGATAGAGTACTTATATGATCCAATTTTTGGAAAAACAAACCAAAAAACCCCATTCCCACACTGAACGGCTCTTTATGTTGTTACAGCCTAGAAGCAAGTATGGAAGGCTATCATGGTCCCTATGGTTACCCAGGTGGAGAGGAGGACCAGCCCTGTCCTTCCTATGTTCCGGTTTTCTTACTGTAATCATGTAAGTTGTATAAAAACTCCTTAAAAACATGGTTTGGGGTCACCTGGGTGGCTCAGTGGGTTAAGCCTCTGCCTTCGGCTCAGGTCATGATCTCAGGGTCCTGGGATCAAGCCCGGTTTCGGGCTTCCCACTCAGCGGGAAGCCTGCTTCTGCCTCTCCCACTCCCCCTGCCTGTGTTCCCTCTCTCTGTGTCTCTCGTCAAATAAATAAATAAAAATCTTTAAAAACAGGCAAACAAACAAACAAAAAACCATGTTTTGATCATTGTTTCAATCATCCACATCAAGAACGGTGCCCACTAGGATTGCCCTGAGTGGTAACAGAGGTTAGTTTGTTTTTCTGACTGGGTTTTTTTGTTTTTGTTTTTGTTTTTGTTTTGGGGGGTGGGGCTTCAAACATATTTTGAAATGACAGACAAGTGCACTGAGACCTGGAAAGACTGAGCATGAGCCCAAATGTAAGGTGACTACAAGGCACCTAGAAGTGTAATCTGACCCGCAGGAGCGCGGGCATCCCGCAGGTGCAGCAACAGCTGCTTACCAACTGCCCTCTACCCAGTAAAACCCGAACCAGCTCTGCCACACAGGAGACCGAGTCTGCGAGATGATGCAGATGCACAGGCGCCGGGAGCGGCACCCCCCCGAGACCCGCGATGGGGGTGGGGGGACCAAGGGACCAGGGAACCGAGGACCTCGCCGTGGCTGGGACTGGACGCTAGCACCGGGCACCAGGTCTCCTGGAGGCTGGTGACCGCAGGCGGCTCTGACCCTGACCTGACCCCCTGATCTCCAACAGCCCCAACCCTGGCCGGACCAACCTCCTGACCCCTAGCAGCCCCAGCTGGAACGACCCCCGACCCCCTGACTCCGAGGAGCCCTGACCCTGAGCAGCCCCGACCCTAGAAGGACTGACCCTTGACCTGGAGCGGCCCCAAACCCGGCAGGACTGACCCCCTGACCCGGAGCAGCCGCGACCCCGGCAGGACTG
>RCUC01115748.1:0-10014 GCA_003697995.1 Taxidea taxus jeffersonii
TACATATATATATATATTTAATAGAACAATAGATAGACTAGTAGAATATAGATTATAAATGTGTGAGTGCAGATTATCCTGCTATTGCACAAGATAGAGGGGGAAGAGATCTCAATTCCAGCTGGCAGAATGCTAGCCAGGACACCTAGAAGAAAGTTGCACTAGACTGAATGGTCGCAGAATCAGAGGACATAGAAGAACACGGAATCTCCAGGGTTTCCGCAGCAGACATGGGCTAGATCGTGCACAGTCTCTAGGAGTTTGTTTCTCCAAGAAATGGGGCCGCCTGTCCCTGGTGGAGCTCACCTATCCATTTGGAATATGGGCATTTGTTTTCCCCACTACAATGATTTCAGTCTGGTTTCATCATGTTGGAATTCGATCACACCATTTTTCAAACAATGTTAACATAGTCCAGCTTTTGTTTTTCTCATCTCTTCCGAGAGGAGACTCACTGTTTCTGTCTGAGGAAGCTCATACCCTCGGCAAAACATCAGGACAAGTAAAGAGAAATGGGGGTATACATTCCCAACAGAAGCAGTGTGTTATTTGTTTTAAAACTCCGAACAGAGATCTTGGAAATCTTTCAAAAAGACCATTGAATTCTTCATTGGCTGAGAACTACATTTTAAAAAGTCTTAAATAGGGCTTTGTTTGCATTGTTTGAGTTCAAGGGGCCTTAATATTGAATGGAATTGCACAAGCCTTTCTTTGTGCAATCAAACCATTGTTATTGGTAGTTTAGTAAAGGAAACTGTGGAATCTAATTGGCAATGGAGTCATAAATCTATTTACTGAGCGTGGCTTCCAAGAAATGTTGCAATTCAAAATAGCACTAAGTCCGTGATTTACTGGAGATTCGGAGATTCTAAATAATATTAAAAAAAAAAAAAAAAAAAACCTTTCCGTGTAACTTCTGGTTTAACTTTTGGCAACTCAAAAAAACAAAAAACAAAAAAACAACAAAACAAAAAGAAACAAAACAAAACAACAACAACACACACACAAAAAACACCCCAGCCCAGCTGAGATTCAGAATTTAGTATTCTTCTAGTAAGTGATTGGAACTTGTAATATTTGCCACAGGACTGACTTATTTATTTACTAGCTAGAAGCTCTTAAGTTCACTTGTTTATCAGGGCATATACAGAAGGGTTTATTAAAACTCAATGTTGACTTTACAACTTTCTGACCTGGTGCATGAATTCTCAAGTACTGTATTTCAGTGTGTTGGTGTGTCTGATGGAAATTTCGAGGTGATCCCACAAAAATATTTTATGTAGTGTGCCTTCAAAGAGAACCATTTCTTTCTCTTCACTTGTTGTCCCACAAAGTCACATTTGGTGGTGGTCAGCCAAGTCCCATCTGGTCCAGTTTTACCCTTGTCCCAGTTTTAAAGAGAAATGGGAACAAGTTTGCCCTGGTGAGACCCACACCATTGCAATGATTATCTTGAGCACTTAATTCCAGTGTTGGCTGTTGATGTATTTGATATTCTGCTTGTCTCCCCATGGTTGAAATATGTCTGAAAAATAGCAGCATAATCTCTTGGCTGTTTATACTTTTTTAAACTTTCCTGTGTTGTAAATATTGTATACTTTTGGTGATTCCAGCTACGTAACCTCTATGCTCTGTAAGGTGATTATTTGTATATAGCAACATGGCCCAGTGATATTACATAGTTTCCCAATGGAGAGGTTATTGAGTAACCTTTGCATTAGTTTAAACACTACCAGAAGAATGCTGAGCCAAACTATAAACACTCAATTTTGTATGTTTTCCAAATTGTACTTATTACTGCTTTTGATACTGTATTACGTGCCAATAGTTTCCCAATCACATAGCAGGCAAGAGATATTTTGTACTTTTTGATCCACTGTAATATTTAATAAAAAATGTTACTATCTGTTTCCTTTTGGGTGTGAGCAATCTATTACTTCTTCCTGAGACGTCCTGGGGCCTCACAAGGGTTATTTCCACCCCCTTGTCTCCAAATTGGATCACAGCAGTGATGATGATGATGGCGGTGATGTTGAGGATGGGGTCTGTAGTTTGTTGACAGCCTGCTGGGTGCCCGGCTGGCATCCAGTATCTTTAGTGTTCACAACCCCACATGAATACAGGTATGCCCATTTTACTGATGAGAAAACTACAGCTTAGAGAGGCAAATCAACTCACCCCAGATCACCTGACTAACAAACCAGCAGAGTCAGGAATTGAACCCAGAGCTCTTAAGTCTACGACTTCCTTTGTGCACCATAGTCCTCTCCTGGAAGATAAAAAAAGTCACTGTCTGTCTACTTAGTCCGCAAAGAGTTGCTCATGCCTCAACTGCCAGGCATAATGTTAGGAGCTGGCAATACAATGGTGAGGAAAAGATAAATATTGTCTCTGGAGCTTATGTATTTTATGAGAAAGAGTTAAGCTAGTAGTCACCCATATAAATAGAAAACCTCACCCTGACCTAATTCTAGGGGAGAGGGGGGTGGTAACTAAAGTGATAAATGAAGAGGAAGTAGTGACTCAACTGACATCTGAAGGATGAGTATGAGTTGACCAGGTGAGAGGGAACTGGGAGAAGAGGAGTCCAAACACAAGGCACCGTGTGTGCAAAGGCCCTGTGGCAGAAACAAGTTTGGCTCATCAGGAATCCAAAAGAGAGAGAGAGAGAAGGAAGGAAAGAAAGAAAGAAAATAAAGGAAAGAGAGAGAGAGAGAAGAATGAAAAAGAAAGGAAAGAAAGACCTGTGTGACAGAAGCATGATTTACAAGGTCCAGGGAATGAGGGGCCACCTGGGTAGGGCTAACAGACCAGCTAAACATTTTGGTCTTTTTCCTAAGAAGAGGTTGAAGCAGGGTGGTAACTTGTTCAGATTTCTTTCAGTGTCGCTTTCTGTGGGAAGGCAGATGGAGAGTAGTCTAATGCCAAGATGGTGGTCAATTCATTTGGGGTGGTAGAGTGGACACAGTTCAGAGGTACTTAGAAGGGTGAAGAGACTTAGCAATGGATTCAATGGGACAACTGATGGCTGCTCAGGAAGGGCCAAGCAGCTGGGAAAGCAGAATGTTCTGACACCTGATGAAGATGGACAGAGTCCTGACCATCTGTCCCCTTCATCCTCTGCTTCCAGGCTCCCCCCCCTGGTTTTGCTCAGCTTACTATGAGTTGAAATAAGGCATTCACGAAGTAGTACTCTGTGTGCTCCCTTCTTAATGGGTCCCAGAGATCAGGCCTGGGGAGAGGTTGAACAGACTTTGGTGGGGGTCTTGTTTTACAACCCACACCATCTGGTCAGGGTGGACTAGAAATAGACAGGAGAAAGTAAGCTGCTAGCAGGCATGTCACCACAACTCTGGGGGTGGGAAATAGCTATTCTGATAGAAGACACTAGATGTTTTTCTTATCAGGGAAAGGACCAGCAGGAATTGCAGCAACATGTCTTGGGCTTCGCCCTCTTCTTGCTGGCTATCACCACTTTGTAAATCCAAACACTCCAGACCCAGGTAGGACCCTTAGTCCTGTGGTCTCCTTGCTTGGCTCTGGTTCACGTGGATTTCACCGTATCACGTGAACTGCTATGAGAACATCAAACAAATGTTCTCCCATCTATGACACATTCAGCGTTTATAGATCTGATACTTGAATCATACACAACAGGAAACATCATGATAAGTTATCTATTTTTACCAGGCTTGGCTGGCAAATACTGTTGGGAAGGAGGGTGCTTTTGCTAAAGATGTCACTTGTAGTGCAAAAGCAATGAAAACGTCCAGTGATTTATTCTAGGAAAGTGGCCAAAGTTGACAAATGTTTTAGGGCTGATAGTGACCAGGAAGTGGGTGATCGTTGACATCAACAAGTATATAGTGGCAGGAGGTAGGGAGTGCGGTGAGGGGTGACCTCTGGCTAGGACTAATGTGAAAGAAAGCGGAGCCTTCAAGATTGGCCTAGGGAGTAGAATAAATCACATTATTTTGGGCTTTGCTAATTCAGAATTCCTGAATTTTGGAATCTCCAGGCTAAGTCCTGGGATAAAAAAAACATTCCAAAGTATTTGTTTAACCTGCTTAAAAGAACAAACTATTTTTAATCATGCTAACCATAACCCTAGGCATTTGGCCAACTGAGTAAGGACAAGGTGATCTGTTCCCTGAGGCATCCATACAACAACTACTACTATTTTAATTATTGTTGAAACTCTCTCCAGAACAGAGCTGTCCAAGGGAACTTCCTGGATGGTGGAAATATTTTATAATTCAAAGTTTTCCAATGCTCTAGCTAGTGGTCAGTGTGGCTACTGAGCCCTTGAAATGTGCCTCATGGGATGAAGGAACTGACTCTAGTTCTATTTTATTTGTATTTATTTAAATGTAAATAGCCTCCTGCGGCTAGTAGTTCCTGTATTGAACAGCACTGTCCCAGAAGGTGCAATGGGTCAGTGTACAACTGTGGTTATAGACCCTGTTACAGTCAGGTCTATATCTGCATGCAAACTTTAATACAAACACTAAAGCAGGGGCGCCTCGGGGGCTCAGTTGGTGAAGCGTCTGCCTTCGGCTCAGGTCATGATCCCAGGATCCTGGGATTGAGCCCTGTATCAGGCTCCCTGCTCAGCGGGAAAATTGTTGTTTCTTTTCGTCCCTACCTGTGTTCCCTCTAGCTCTCTTTGTCATTATTTCTGTGTCCTCTCAAACAAACAAACAAGCAAATAAATAAATAATCCCCCCAAAATCCCTAAAGCAGACAACATTGAGTCTCTTGGCTAAACTCCATTCATCAGTTGAGAATGGCTATAAATTTAACACTGTTTAACACTATTTTTCACTATTAACACATCACAGGCATTTAGTCCCTCAACTAAATGAGCAAACAAATCATTGAGAACACATCAAGAAAGAAGTCTCCAGTTACGACATTTCATCATCAAGTCCTGCTTTTTCTCTTCAATCTGATCCTGAAAGGCTGGACCGCGACTTCCAGAAAGTCTGCCATGTTGGTGAGGCTTCACTCCACAGGAACTCGATCTTCACCTCTGGAGACGGGGAGAGTATTCAACAGCATGAGGGAGGGTCTCAAGTGAGGAGAGGCATCCCCTGGGACAAAGTGTGGAGGACTCCATGACACAACATGTTCAGTGTCCCAGTCACACTTCAAACCTGGGTGTGTCACTTTATTTCTCCTTCACACACAGTGACAACAACTAACGACACAGAGTGACAACTCCGTATGCATGTGACAGACACTGCTTCACGTGTTTTGTTCTCTTCGTCTGTTTGTTTGTGTTTTGGTATTGATTCATTTGATCCTCAAGCATCTCATGATGTAGATACTATATTTATTCCTACTTTATAGTTGAGTGAAACAAGGCCGTAACTGAGCATTTAATGTTTGCATCAAACATCATGTTTGGCCCTGTGTTACCAGAGGACTCTTTCCGAGTTTTTCTTACTATATCCATCTCTTCTTCTTTTTCCCGCCACCCTGACTCAGAAATTCAAGTGGTCAGCCAGAAATGTTGCGTAATGCCCTAAAGTTGTTTGTCATTTGATGAGGTGAAAAAGAGACAAGGCACCAAAAAGGAGTATTAGGAAAGAGAAAGAAGTAGACTTTTTAAATTAGTAGAGAATAGCGTTAACTTTAAGACTCATTGGAAAAGTTAGAAGAAAGGAGCTATTTTCTACAAAAATAGAAATTAACAAAAATTTCCCAAGGTTGGGAGGGAACCCCAATGACAACGAAAAATTTCATCAGGAGTCAGATAGTTCTCCACAAAAAAACACTAAGCCCAGATGGTTTTGAGAACTTCATCAGAGACTTGAAAAGGAGACAAATTACTCAATCCTTTTTATGAGTTTATTTTGACCTCATTACCCAAACTCAAAAAGGACAGTGAAAGGAAAAAAATAAAACAAACCAACAGATCAGTCTTACTTATAAACCAGATGCAGCAATCCTAAGTAAAATTTCAGAAAATTGTAGTTTATGTTTATATATATACATACACAATAGATGTGTATTCTATATATATGTATATGCATAATATACTAAAATGTCATGAATATTTGAAATGTATTAACTACACTATTATAGCATTACCAAGCAGAGTTTATCTTAGAAATATAAAGTTGGTGAAATATTAATAATTCTATTAATGTAATAACAGGCAAAAGCTAACTGGAGGAAAGTTCAGGCAGGCACATACCTCAAACAATACACAATACACAGATGAATTTCAAAGAAGAAAACATGAGAGCACCATTCTATAATCCAGGAGTGGGAAAAGCCATTCTAGCCATGATTCAAAATTCAGAAACTGTAAAAGATGATTCTCTATCTATGTAAAAATTAAATTTCTATATGCAAAAATTAGCAAGTTCAAAATGCAAATTTTATGTTGGTAATAAATACTGCAATTCATAAAAATCTTGAAGGACATGGACAAATGACAACAAAATGTCCAGGTCTTAAGTGTACAGTTTAGTGAACTTTGATAAATGTGTCTTCGTTTAGTGAACTTCGATAAATGTGTCCAGCCACGTGAGCAAGGCAAGGAACAAAATATAGTTCACCTCTATTTTGGCAGAATGTTTTCTCATGACACTATCCAGTCAGTTGACTTACTCTGACCCTGTAGGCAACCACTATCCTGATTTCTATCAACAGATTTGCTTTACTTGTTTTCAGCACTCTTAAAAATTGACAACACTAAGCGCCTGGGTGACTCAGTCTTTAAGCGTCTGTCTTCAGCTCAGGTCATAATCCCAGGGTTCTGGAATCAAGCCCCGAATTGGGCTCCCTGCTGAGCGGGAAGCCTACTTCTCCCTCTCCCACTTCCCCTGCTTGTGTTCCCTCTCTCTCTGTGTCTCACTCTGACAAATAAATAAATTTTAAAAATCTTTAAAAAAAATTGAAAACATAAAAGTATTTACCATCATGCCACTACTTTTATTTAACACAGTACTGTAGGTCGTTTGCACAGTGGTCTGACAAGGAAAGGAAATGACAGGTATAAACTCTAGAAAGGAAGAAATAGAATTGAAAAATTTCGTAACAATACGATTGCTTACCCAGAAAATCTAAGAATATTTACAGATAAATTATTATAATGAATGAGGGAGCGTGGCACATTTGCCAAACATAAGATTAAAATACCCAAGTTCATAATATTTTGATCTACCAGCAACAATGGGAAGGATACTTTAAAAAAAAAATTCCTTTCAGAGTAGCAATAAAACCAAAGGTTACTTAAGAATAAATCTCACAAAATAACTTGGAAAGCAATGTGGTGACATCTAGTCAAGTTATAGATGTGTTTACCGTAAACTCAGCCAGCACGCTGCTGGATAGATCTGGAAAACCCTCCCTCTTGTACTAAAAGGAGTAAGTAGGAGGGTGCTCATTGCAACAGGGGTTCCCAACACACACAGAGGAACCCAGAGACCCCAAACAACATAAAAATCCATTAATGAAGAATGGATAAGGAAGTATATGAATTAATATACGGTAGTTACTATGAATATTTTGAATATCTATGTAGCAATGTAAGGAATCAAAAACTTGATGCTGAGTGAAAAAATTGCAAAAAAGTTCACAGAGTATGGTAAGAATGAAAAACATAAACCAATAGGGTAATACGGCTCATGAATATATTTAATGAATATATGAAGACATAAACAGCAATGCATCAATGTCACATTATTTATAGGAGGGAGGAAGGAGAATCTGTCAGGGGAGGAGGCCTTTAGAGCCTATAAAGTTCACTTCTTTTTGAAATCTGGAGCAAAATGGCAAAAGGTTAATATTTATTGAATTCGAGTGGAAAGGAATTAGTGATGTATTATGATATATTTTGTATATTTGAAATTATTCCTACTTCATAAAATAAACTAATTGACACCTAATGCTGCATGTGAAGTAAAGATACTTAGATTTTCGGCCTCGGAGCCTCAGTTAGCTCATCTGTAAATGGGGGATAAATAACCCTTGCCCAGCCTCCTGTCAGTGTTGCTGTCGTGATGCGAGAACCCTCCATGAGCCATGAAGTCCCGAGCAGCTACCATGGTTGCCGCCACCAATATGAGGCACCTCGGGCCGGCCCCCTCCAAGGGACACCGTTCACGTGGAGAGTACCAAGTCCCTCCCGGGCGTCAGCCCCTGGCTGAGAGCCTCAGATGCTTCCAGCCCACGTGCCCTCCTAACAACCCGGAGAGACAAGTAGATGAGGGAATAGAAAGGCTAAGTGCCCGCCCCACCCAAATTTCCTGGGGAAGTGAGTAGAAGACACAAGGTCTGATCCAGGCCCATTTCATTCCACTGCCTCAGCTCCTGATCCCTGGCTGGCTATTTCTCAGCTCGGGCCTGTCTGCGCTCACACAGAAGTACCTCCTTGGCCTGCGAGACCAAGACTCCTGCCTACTTGTTCTCTTCCTACCCACCCTGCCTACCTTCAGGGCAAGGTGGGATTTTTTTCCTGGTTGCCAAATGGGAGGATGAGGGCCTGGCTTCTCCTCACTAGGGCTCAGACCTCCTGGAGATAGCTCCGCCCTTCAGTGCTCCTCAGCCCCAGGCCTCAACAGCACAGCCCTTCGAGTCAGACTAGCTGGGGCTGGCCAGTGATTATGAGACTGGTGCCCATGGACCGAACAAGAATACCCTTCTGCTTTTCTTTTGGGGCAAAACTTAGCAGATTTCAAGAACAGAATGGGCATGATTTCCAGTTAGGCTTCTAATTCCTGTGTGGGTGGGACAATGCTGGGCCGTGGAATAGCAAACAGGCCTGCCCAGAGGAGGAGGATCTGAATAGGGCAGGTGTGGGTGTCCAGACTCTCTCCTGAGAAACTGAGGCTGCGGAGTAATGGGCTAGTTTCCACAAGCCATGAGGATTCATTTACAATTCGTCCTCCTCTGTGTGTGTGTGTGTATGTGTGCATGTAACCCAGGTACTCTGCCGAAGTGCTCCCACATATATAATCTCATAACAATCCTCCATGGGTATGTGATTACACCTTCTTTACAAGGGGGAAACTAAAGCTCAGAGAGGTTACACAACTTGCCAAAGGTCATCTAGAGCAATTATGGCAAGGCTGTAATTCAGACCTTCTGCTCTAAGAGCACATCTTAGACCATCATCTCTTCTTTTTTTTTTTTTTTTTAAGATTTTATTTTTATTTATTTATTTGACAGACAGAGATCACAAGTAGGCAGAGAGGCAGGCAGAGAGAGAGGAGGAAGAAGGCTCCCTGCCGAGCAGAGAGCCTGACGTGGGACTTGATCCTAGGATCCTGAGACCATGACCTGAGCCGAAGGCAGAGGCTTTAACCCACTGAGCCACCCAGGCACACATCATCTCTTCTATCTCACAGAGGCTTCAAAGAGGGAGGATGCTTTGCTGTCTAGCAGAAAAACATCCTACTGACTTCCTTCATTCCTGAGGTTCTGGGCATGCTCCCTCATTCCTTACATAATACCTGATTTCTGAAGCCTGGCTGCTCCACCCATGTGTTTAAACCAAGGCGTATTTGGGAAGTAAGTCCAGCTTCCACTAATTTGGGAAGTTATTTTAGTTTAGAAGGGAACCAAGGGTCAATGGTCTTCACCAGGTTTAACATCTTCTTAAGAAAGCAGCTTAGATCTGGGGATATCATTGTCGGTGGAGGAAAAACGGACTTCTTGCATGCTCTGATTTAGTGACCTTGTGAGACGAATGTCTGTCGATCCTTTGTTGCAGTGCAAACAAGGCACTGAGTTCTTCATGCGCATTATTCCATTTTTCCATTGAAAATCCTTCTAGAGAAGGAAACTGGAGCTCAGATAAAGTAAGTAATTGGCCCATAGTCACCCAACTAGAGTGAGCACTGATTGTGAGCACTGGATGAATGGCTCGTGTCCGAAGGCCCAGCCTCCGCCCTGAGCTGACCCAGCGTGGATTCACCTCTCAAGATCTGCACCTTTATCACCAGGCTCTCTATGGGGGTAAAGGTGAGGCCCACATCCGGGCACTTGGGCTCTCTCTGT
>RCUC01115749.1:0-11611 GCA_003697995.1 Taxidea taxus jeffersonii
GCCCGCGCCGCCGCCTCGGCCCGGAGCTGGCCCCGCAGACGAGCCAGGCGGCCCGGGGCGCGGACTTCTTCAAGGCCCGGCCCGTTGGCCTGCGGCCCGTGGTCCCGCCGGCGGCCAGCGGCCCGTCGAAGCGCCTCGCTCGCGCCGTACGCAGTGCGCGCCTGGACCCACGGGCGCCCGGGTTCCGCCGCCATCTGCGCCGCAGCCGCCACCGCCAGCGGAGCCGGGCCTGGTCGGGAGCCCCAGCCGCAGCCTAGCGACCGCTGGGGCCCCGGCGACGCTCCGTGGAGAGGGGCCCCCGGGACGGCTGTGGGAACGACCGAGGCCTCCGGGGACCTAGCTTGGCCCGGGGAACTCCGGTAGGGCGATGGTGGAGGGGGCAGGTGGATGGAGCCCCAGGGGACCCCAGCGGGCCACTGCAGGCAGGCTTGAGTGTGCTGGCCTTGTTCACGGGGACTGCGCTGTCCCTGGATTGAGCAGCTTGGACTGGTTTCTGGGCAGGGGGTGACAGGACATGGAATGAAGGCTGCAGAGAAGCCTAGGCTCTCAGACCGTAGTCAGGAACCGGGCTTGCACCCTTTGCTCCAAACTACTGACCCCATCGCAGTCAGGGGAAGGCAGCCGCGGTTATGGACCCTCCTGCCCCCAGCCCTTCTCACTCACTAGGGCCCCACTGCCATACCTTAGTCCCGGCCGCTATTATCCCTGCCGCCACCACCACCCCACAGCTGCAGGAACCCATCCTCCTCGAGGGCACCCCCATTCAAGCTCTTCAGGGGTCTGGGTGGCTCTCTGCTGTGCCCCAGTCCTCAGGGAGCCCCTGGATGTCCCGCCCCACCCCCACTGTGTTCTGGCCATGTCTTTTTTTACCCAACAACCTCAACCCCTCTGGGCCTTTGCTCAGGCAGTCTCTCCTGCTGGGAATGTCCCTACCCCACACCATTTCCCTGGCGACTCCCACTCATCTCACCTCTTCAGGACAGCCTTCCTTGGCCACCCCAGCCCCCAGCAGGTGACTCAGAACCCTTGCCCCCATCTTTAAACGGCTCTGTTTTCTGTCCACCTGGATCCACAGTAGGGTCCCTGAGCACCGGGTGACTGGGTCACCGAGTTCTCAGAGGCACCAAACACATGGGATATTGGATGCTAGAGTAGATGAGTGAATGAGCCTGGGGTTGAGGGTCCTGGGTAGGGAACCCTTCACCCTAGTCAGCCCATGCACCTCCTCAGCCTGGCATTCAAGACCCTCGTAGGCATCCGTGCTGGCTTTCTTGTCCCTGCCACCTTACCCCCTTGTGCAGGCACTCCTCACTTCTTCACTCTGCCCTTCTTCACCCCAGTGCCTTCACCCCTGCACCTGCCTGGGTCCATCACAGGGTCATGGACAGTGCACCGTGGGCGGTATCCCTCTGACCAGCATGTTGTTCTCACCAAACCCTAGGGGCTAGTTAGCAAATTGTGGGGAGGGAGGGCCTGGCATGAATCCAGGCTGGGCTGGGAGGGAGATGGCAAGGCAACCACTGGGACCTGTGTCCCCAGAGCCCACAGGGGCTTCACCACTATGTAGCTCTGTGCCCATGTGTGTGTGATTGAGCCAGCCAGCCCTGTTCTTTGACAGCCCTGGCCCCAGGCCATCATGAAGACTTCTGGATCCCTTCCATTCATTCATTCATTCATTCATTGCAGCCTCTCTGGAAGGTACATATGGAGGTGATAATTTGGCACTCCATCAGACCCTGCAGGACCCCATTCCTGCTGAGTCACCTGATCCCCTGGGACCTCCAGCATCTGGTTCTGCTGGTCCCTAGAGCCTCGTTAACCATACTCCTGCTCCCCTCTCCTCAGTAATTAAAATACTGCAGACAAAAATGCCCTGGATTTCTTCCCCATGCCTGCTGGAGTTAGGCTGTGTGACCCAGGGGCTCTGCCTCCTCTGAGCCTCACTATGAAATGAAGGAGGCCCCTACGACCCAATCCGTGGTCGGGGCACAGCAGGGAGGCTGGGAAAGTCTGGGGAGGGCAGGCAGAGGGTGGGAGGTGGAGTGGTGATCATGGACAATCTTCAGATTTGTGGTGTGGTGTGAGAGCCAGGAAGGCTGGGCCTGGGCTGCCAAGGCACACAGGGGCTGCGAAGTTTTCTGACTGTCAAAGCTGATAGAGGGATGTGATAGGAACAGAGCCTTTGCTGTTAAGAGCCGATGATCCTGCAGGTGGTCCAGATGTGAGGTCATGGCTGGTGGCAGAGTCTCCCAAAGTCATGGCTGTGGGGTAAACAGATTGCACAGGAGCAAATGCAGACTGGGAAGGGAGGCCCCGGGGACCCCGACCAGGCCTGAAGAGGGCTGCAGAGGTAGGTGTTGGTGAGGAGTGAACAGGCAGCTGTGGTCAACATGACCCTGAGCCCCTGAGGTCAAGTGCAGCAATAGTCAAGAAACGGGTTACAGTGAACCTAGCCTGAGCTTCACAGGTGGAGGGTCCAGCAGAAGCTGAGGAGTGGAGGGGAGGGGATAGGCTAGGGAGCCCTTGCCTAGGCTAGCTGGTCAGAACAGAAGTAGCTTCGGAAGGAATGGGGCAGGAAGCAGGAACAGAGTTAGTGACTGGGCTAGGGGGACCGACACACAGGCCTGCTTTCTGGTTCTTCTGCTTTCTAGAATATCCTCACAGCCCAGCCTGTCTGGCCCCCTGCATAGAGGAACTGAGTGGGGCCTAAGGCAGGGCCCAGCTCCTTCCCCACTCTGGCCCCCTCTGTGTGGCCAGGGTCAGGTCTCCTGGGGATGGGGAGGCTGGCTGTGACTGGGAGAAGCCACCAGCTCTGGGAGCTGTCCCCATCTGGGCTCTGTGCCTTCAGCTGGCCCCTCTGCACAGGAAGGGTTGGGCGATTAGTGGGCTTGGCCACTGATTAACTCAGGGCCTGGGAGGAGGGAAAACCCTGGGGCTCTGCCTCTGCCTAGACAATGGGGGGGGCAGCTGAACTGCCTCACCTTTGTCCTCTGTTGCCATTAAATTCTGGCAGCCACCCAGAGAGGAGGTCTTACTTTCTAAAGCCTAAGGGCAGTGGGATCCAGGAAAGACTTCAGTGGGCAGGGCCAGGTGGGCTTTGTACGTTGGAGGGGGCCCTGGTGGCCTCGGAGGGGGCAGGGGAGCCTCACAGTCGTCACGGGAGCATCTGGAAATGCAGATGCCCAGGTCATCCCCTCGCCAACCCCGCAAGATAGAACCGAGTGTGACCTTTCAGGGCATGGTGGTCATTGTCTTCTTCCACAACTGTCTGCACACCAAATTCTGGCCCAGCCTGGTTCTCAGCAAAGGCGGGCACATGGAGATGCAGATGAGGAGTCCCTCCGCATTGGCCCTGAGGGTCTCTGTGGGGAGGGGGACCCCCAGGGGAGTGAGAAGTGTGTTCTGCCTGAGCCACCAGCCCCGCTGGGAGGAGAAGAGGCTAGCCTTGGAGCTGGGCCAGGAGTGGGCTGCCACTCGCCTTTCTGGTCACGGACCCTGGCCCTGGTCATGGACCCTAGAGCCTAGGTGCCCACCCATTCTCTAGGCCAGCTGGGCCGCTTGCTGTGGGAGCCTGACTGACAAGACCCCCATCTTGGCTGGGGTCTGGGCCTCCACCCCAGGGCTCTTAGGAAGGGAAGGCTATGGTTCCTTTGGGGCCCTGAAGTATGGCCATCTGGTAGAGCTTCAGGAGACTAAGGCCACAGCTCTGGCTTGGGTTGTTGCTCACGACACCATTCTGGGCTGGTTCGTTCTGCCTCGCAGAGCTCTGGTGGGCCCTGTTGCCTTGCTTCCATGTCCCCCATGGGAGGCCTGTGGCCTAAAGGGCAGGTCTGAGCTGCCAGTGGCTCCTCCTTTAAAGAAGGGGCCAGAGGGTTCCAGGGCTTCCTTTGGAGACTGGACTTGGGCACACCTTGACCCTGAACGCCCCTTGGCTATGAGGCACTGGAACTGTTCTCTGGCCTCCTGGTAGCTCTGGCTACCCAGGCGTTCCCTAGGAATGGTCTTGGGGCAAGGGGCTCTGCAGGGGACAGCCCATTACCCAGTAATGACCTTGCCTGACCTCAGTAATGAGCTCAATACCTGATAATGACCTTGTTTGCCTCACCCTGGCGTCAGCAGCCCTAGAATGTCTGGCCTGGGGTGGCTCTGACCAGTCCAGACCATAGCCTTCCACCTCCTAGCCCGCCCCAGATGGAGCATCAGGCCTGCCAGCATCTGTGTGGCCTGCAGGCCCAGCCTGGGCTCCCAGTGGGACCAGTCTGGGTTCATGACCATCCCTAGCTGCGCAACCTGGGCGAGTGAACCCTTTAACCTCTGTGCCTCACTGCCTCACCCACAGGTGGAGCAAGAGGGTCTGTGTGGAACAGAGTGAGGAGAGCCACTCTGAGGGACACAAGGTTCTTCAGAGGCTGTCCTGCCAGCTGGCTGGGTTCTCCACATCAGGACCATGTGCACAACCACTGGTCCCTGGGACGGCCCCTTGTCTCGTCATTCCTAGTAGAGAGGAGTATGAGGAGGTCTGAGGGCTGGGTCCCTTCATCTCCCTATGGCCAGAGGGCATTTTTCTGTCCTCATATCTCTTCTCGTAGCAGCACTGACACAGCCAGCTTTGCTCTACTTCTCACGCTTCCTGGTGACAGACCCTGGCAGACACCTCTCACTCCCATGCCCCCCGTCTCCGGTCCCCCATACCCCTACTTGCCTCACTTCTCCAGACCTTGCATTTCGCCATTGTCTTCTCAGGGGGAGCCTGATCAACCCAATTCTGATTAAAAACCACCTCTACCCGACATCCTTCCCGAACTCCCACCTCACTCCTGCAAGAGACTGGGATCCTGCGTGCCCCCAGGGTTTGGATCTGCCCCTTCAGTGACCCGCTTTTCCTTGCTCCCCATGCCAGCACCCCCTCTCCCCGCCCCACCCTGGGCCTGTGCACATCCAGCTCTCTCTGCCTCAGGGCAGAGTTCACACGGCCTCCTAGAAAGGCCTGCGCTGACCCAGGGGCCCTTCTCCAGGCTCTCCCTGCAATTGCTTAGCTGGCACTCAGGCAAGCTTTGCATTTCCTCCCAGAATGTGGGGTCTCTGGCCTCTGTCCTTCTTTGGGGTTGACTTCCAATAGGGCAAGGGCACCCCTGCATTTTCCAGAAAAGTGCCTGGCACACAGTAGGGATGGCATAAATCTGCTCTTATTGAATAAAGCTGTCTGCATTGGGTTTGGCACTGAGTAAGCACTGAGTGTTGGCCTGGTTATTTCCAGGCCTGCAGGGTTGGGGGTGCTCATGGCAGGTCCAGCTGGCAGGACTGGCAGTGTCCCTAGGGTCCTTTGCCTGGATGGCCTGAGGAAGGGCAGGGTTGTCACTCAGCCCAATCCTAGGGTTTCCCCACCCCACCTGGAGTTGGCCCTGGCCAGGTTCTCTGCCCTCACCCTCGACGTGCCCCCATTTGGGGAGGTGGCAGGGGAGGGGATGAAGACTATACAAGTTGGGGGAGGGCTGGTGTCAAGGAGCAGGCCTGGGCTGCATAGTGGGGATGAAGTTGGGGGTAATATCCATTCAGGGAGAGGGTGTCAGGACTAGGAGAGGATGGACTGGGGGCCCTACAGGAGTGCCCATGTCACAGGAGGGGAGGCCTTACCACTCCCCACCCACCCTACTGAGCCCCCTCTGAGTCCTTTCATGACTCTGGTGTGAGGGAGGGGGAGAAGGGAGTGTGAGTATAGACCGCTTCTCAGGACTCAAACCAAGTCATGTCAGACATCTGTATATACCTGTAACTAACATGCACATTAAGATCTTTCCCTTCCATCTTCCTGTCTCAACATTCAGTTTGAAGGAGATCAATTTTCTCTTTATTATATGTGTAATGTCATGAACGATAACATACAAGATACCCCATAACATGTGTGTCTGCTAAAGGCATCGCAGCAGAACAACCATGAGTCAACTACCCAACCCAGGAACCACTCCAGTACCAGTGACTCCTCTCCTTCTGTCCAAAGGCACCTGCTGGGCTGAATTGTGTGTTTCCCTGGCTTTTATTTATAGATATATCTTTTCACTTATGTAGGTATCTCTACACAGTGTGTCATCTGGTTTTGCTTATCTTTGAGGGCAGTAACAATGGCCTTATACTGCGTGTGGTCCTGTGGGTCTGGCCTTCTACACATAACATTACTTCTGACATTCATCAGTTTGCTGGGGTAGAGCTGCTGATCATTCTTTTCCACTTGGTTCTTGCATTCTCCTGTCAGTGGCTATTTGGATCATTCATGTTTTTTGCTGTTACTAACCGCTTCTGGGCACATTTTCGTACCTGTCCCCTGGAACCCATAGGCAAGAATGGCTCTATGAAATGCTTGTTCATGACTTTTGCCCATTTTCCCATTAAGTTGTTTTGGCTTTTTTCTTATTGAATTGTAAGTGTCTTAATTTGTAGTATAGGGCACATATTTTATATGGACAGACGGACTTTTATATTCGTGTTCCCTCCTTGTCTTGGTCTGTTCAGGCTGCTATAACAAAATGCCATAAACTGGGTGGCTTATAAATAACAGAAATTTTTTAAAAATTATTTTTATTAACATATAATGTATTATTTGCCCCAGGGATACAGGTCTGTGAATCATCAGGCTTACACATTTCACAGTGCTCACCATAGCCCATACCCTCCCCTGTGTCCATAACCCAACCACCTTCTCCCTACCCTCCCACCCCCAGCAACCCTCAGTTTGTTTTGTGAGATTAAGAGTCTCTTATGGTTTGTCTCCCTCCCAATCCCATCTTGTTTTATTCTTCCCTTCCCTATCCCCCACAATCCTCTGCCCTGCCTCTCAAATTCCACATATCAGAGAGATTTTATGATAATTCTTTCTCTGATTGACTTATTTCGCTGGGTGTTGAGTTTGATACCCTTTAGTTCCATCCACATCATTACAAATGACAAGATTTCATTTATTTTTGGTGGCTGCATAGTATTCTAGTGTGTGTGTGTATATATATATTCCACATCTTCTATATCCATTCATCTGTTGATGGACATCTAGGTTCTTTCCATAGTTTGGCTATTGTGAACATTGCTCCTATAAACCTTGAGGGCCACGTGCCCCTTCAGATCATTATATTTGTATCTTTAGGGTAAATACCCAGTAGTGCGATTCCTGGGCCATTGGGTAGCTCTATTTTCAACTTTTTGAGGAGCCTCCATGTTGTTTTCCAGAGTGGCTGCACCACCTTGCATTCCCACCAACAGTGTAGGAGGGTTCCCCTTTCTCCGCATCCTCGCCAACATCTGTCATTTTCTGACTCATTAATTTTAGCCATTCTGACTGATGTGAGGTGGTATCTCACTGGGGTTTTGATTTGTATTTCCCTGATGCCTAGTGATGTGGAGCACTTTTTCATGCGTCCGCTGGCCATATGGATATCTTCTTTGCAGAAATGTCTGTTCATGTTTTCTGCTCGTTTCTTGATTGGATTATTTGTTCTTTGGGTGTTGAGTTTGATAAGTTCTTTATAAATTTTGGATATAGCCCTTTATCTGATATGTCATTTGCAAATATCTTCTCCCATTCTGTCAGTTGTCTTTTGGATTTGTTGGCTGTTTCTTTTGCTGCGCAAAAGCTTTTGATCTTGATGAAGTCCTAATAGTTGATTTTTCCCCTTGCTTCCCTTGCCTTTTGCGATGTTCCTAGGAAGAAGTTGCTGCGGTTGAGGTCGAAGAGGTTGCTGCCTGTGTTCTCCTCAAGGATTTTGATGGATTCCTTTCTCGCACTGAGGTCTTTCATCCATTCTGAGTCTATTTTTGTGTGTGGTGTAAGGAAATGGTCCAGTTTCATTCTTGTACATGTGGCTGTCCAATTTTCCCAACACCATTTGTTGAAGAGACTATCTTTTTTTCCATTTGACATTCTTTCCTGCTTTGTCAAAGATTAGTTGACCATAGAGTTGAGGATCTATTTCTGGGCTCTGTATTCTGTTCCATTGATCTTTGTGTCTGTTTTTGGGCCAGTACCATACTGTCTTGATGATGATAGCTTTGTAATAGAGCTTGAAGTCTGGAATTGTGATGCCACCAACTTTGGCTTTCTTTTTGAACGTTCCTCTGGCAATTCGAGGTCTTTTCTGGTTCCATAAAAAATTTTAGGATTATTTGTTCCATTTCTTTGAAAAAAATTGATGGTATTTTGATAGGGATTGCGTTAAATGTGTAGATTGCTTTAGGTAGCCTAGACATTTTCACAATATTTGCTCTTCCAATTCATGAGCATGAAACATTTTCCCACTTCTTTGTGTCTTCCTCAGTTTCTTTCATGAGTACTTTATAGTTTTCTGAGTACAGATTCTTTGCCTCTTTGGTTAGGTTTATTCCTAGGTATCTTATGGTTTGGGGTGCAATTGTAAATGGGATTAACTCCTTAACTTCTCTTTCTTCTGTCTTACTGTTGGTGTATAGAAATGCAACTGAGGGGCGCCTGGGTGGCTCAGTGGGTTAAGGCCTCTGCTTTCGGCTCGGGTCATGATTCCAGGATCCTGGAATCGAGTCCTGCATCGGGCTCTCTGCTCAGCGGGGAGCCTGCTTCCCTTCCTCTCTCTCTGCCTGCCTCTCTGCCTACTTGTGACCTCCGTCTGTCAAATAAATAAATAAATAAACCTTAAAAAAATAAATGCAACTGATTTCTGTGCATTGATTTTATATCCTGAATTCCTGTATGAGTCCTAGGATTTTTTAAGTGGAGTCTTTTGGGTTGTCCACATAAAGTATCATATCATCTGCAAAGAGTGAGAGTTTGACTTCTTCTTTGCCGATT
Source organism: Taxidea taxus jeffersonii (assembly GCA_003697995.1). NCBI lineage: Eukaryota > Metazoa > Chordata > Mammalia > Carnivora > Mustelidae > Taxidea > Taxidea taxus. The sequence goes on from RCUC01115749.1 coordinate 8,807, forward strand.
CAGATACTTTTTATTTCTTTTTGTTTTCTGATTGCTGACAGTCTGAGGCTCAGACTTCTAGTACTATGTTGAATAGCAGTGGTGATAATGGAAACCCTTGCTATGTTCCTGACCTTAGGGGAAAAGCTCTCAGTTTTCCCCCATTCAGAATGGTATTCGCTGTGGTTTTTCATGATATTGAAGTATGTACCCTCTAAACCTACACTTTGAGGAATTTTGATCAAGAAAGGATGCAGTACTTTGTCAAATGGTTCTTCAGCATCAATTGAGTTATCATATGGTTCTTGTTCTTTCTTTTATTCATGTATTGTATCACATTGACTGATTTGCGGATGTTGAACCAATCTTGCAGCCCAGGAATAAATCCCACTTGGTTGTGGTGAATAATCCTTTTAACGTACTGTTGGATCCTATTGGCTAGTATTTTGGTGAGAATTTTTGCATCCGTGTTCATCAAGGATATTGGTCTGTAATTCTCCTTTATGATGGGGTCTTTGTCTCGTTTTGGGATCAAGGTAAGGCTGGCCTCATAAAATGAGTTTGGAAGTTTTCCTTCCATTTCTATTTTTTGGAACAATTTCAGGAGAATAGGTATTATTTATTTATTTAATTAAATTATTTAAAGAAGTTTAAATGTTTGGTAGAATTCCCCTGGGAAGCTTTCTGGCCCTGGGCTCTTATTTGTTGGGAGATTTTTGATGACTGCTTCAATCTCCATACTGGTTATGGGTCTGTTCAGATTTTCTATTTCTTCCTGCTTCAGTTTTGATAGTTTATAGGTCTCTAGGAATGCATCCATTTCTTCCAGATTGTCAAATTTGTTGGTGTATAGTTACTCATAATATGTTCTTATAATTGTTCATATTTCTTTTGTGTTTGTTGTGATCTCTCCTCTTTCATTCATGATTTTATTGATTTGTGTCCTTTCCCTTTTCTTTTTGATAAGTCTGGCCAGGGATTCTTCATCAATCTTATTAATCCTTTCAAAGAACCAGCTCCTAGTTTTGTTGATTTGTTCTACTATTCTTTTGGTTTCTATTTCATTGATTTCTGCTCTGATCTTTATTATTTCTCTTCTCTTGCTGGGTTTAGGCTTTCTTTGCTCTTCTTTCTTCAGCTCCTTTAGGTGTAGGGTTAGATTGTGTACTTGAGACCTTTCTTGTTTCTTGAGAAAGGCTTGTATGGCTATATATTTTCCTCTCAGGACTGCCTTTGCTGTGTCCCACAGATTTTGGACCATTGTGTTTTCATTATCATTTGTTTCCATGATTTTTTTCAATTCTTCTTTAATTTCCTGGTTGACCCATTCATTCTTTAGAAGGATGCTGTTGAGTCTCCATGTATTTGGGCTCTTTCCAAATTTCCTCTTGTGATTGAATTCTAGCTTCAGAGCATTGTGGTCTGAAAATATGCAGAGAATGATCCCAATCTTTTGATACCGGTTGAGACCTGGTTTATGACCCAGGATGTGACCTATTCTGGATAATGTTCCATGTGCACTAGAGAAGAATGTGTATTCTGTTGCTTTGGGATGGAATGTTCTGAATATATCTGTGATGTCCATTTTTTAAAATTTTATTTATTTATTTGTTAGAGAGAGAGAGAGAGAGAGAGCACAGGCATACAGAGTGGCAGGCAGAGGCAGAGGGAGGAGCAGGCTCCCTGCTGAGCAAGGAGCCCGATGTGGGACTCGATCCCAGGACGCTGGGATCATGACCTGAGCCAAAGGCAGCTGCTTAACCAACTGAGACACCCAGGCGTCCCTGTGATGTCCATCTTGTCCAGTATATTATATAAAGCCTCTATTTCCTTGTTGATCTTTTGCTTAGATGATCTGTCCATTTCGGTGAGGGGGGTGTTAAATTTCCCTACTATTATTGTATTATTGCCAATGTCTTTCTTTGATTTTGTTATTAATTGGTTTATATAATTGGCTGCTCCCATGTTAGGGACATAGATATTTAAAATTTTTAGATCTTCTTGTTGGACAGACCCTTTGAGTATGATTTAGTGTCCTTCCTCATCTCTTCTTATAGTCTTTGGCTTAAAATCTAATTTATCTGATATAAGGATTGCCACCCCAGCTTGCTTGCTTGCTTGCTTGCTTGCTTTTTGATGTCCATTAGCATGGTAAATTGTTTTCCACCCCCTCACTTTATATCTGGAGGTGTCTTTGGGTCTAAAATGAGTTTCCTGTAGACAGCATATCGATGGATCTTTTTTTTTTTTATCCATTCTGATACCCTGTGTCTTTTGATTGGGGCACTTAGCCCATTTACATTCAGGGTAACTATTGACAGATATGAATTTAGTGCCATTTTATTGACTGTAAGGTGACTGTATCATTTCTGTTCCTTTCTGGTCTATTACTTTTAGGCTCTCTCTTTGCTTAGATGATCCCTTTCAATATTTCCTGTAGTTTGGTTTGTAGTTTTCTGTTTGCAAATTCTTTTAATTTTTGTTTGTCCTGGAAGCTTTTTATCTCTCCTTCTATTTTCAGTGACAACCTAGCTGGATATAGTATTCTTGGTTGCATATTTTTCTTGTTTAGTGCTCTGAAAATATCTTGCCAGTCCATTCTGGCCTACCAGGTCTCTGTGGATAAGTATGCTGCCAATCTAATATTTCTACTATTGTATGTTACAGACCTCCTGTCCCAAGCTGCTTTCAGGATTTTATTTTTTTAAGATTAAAAGAAATTTTTTTATTAACATATAATATATTAGCCCCAGGGGTACAAGTCTGTGAATCGCCAGGTTTACACACTTCACAGCACTCACCATAGAACACACCCTCCCCAATGTC
>RCUC01115752.1:0-12108 GCA_003697995.1 Taxidea taxus jeffersonii
GAAATGTTTGGAAATCTGACCCCTGATTTTGTTATAATCTCTTCGGTAACTGTTATTAGGTGGTGACCTAATAAGAAATTATTAACTGGGGAGCTATAATTTGGAAGCTTATAATTTTCTTAATGGACATTGATTTGTGTAACCCTGATTAAAATACAATGAGGCCTGAGGCTTAAATGCTTTATTCTGAAAGGTTGAAGAGATGGGAATGGACTCTAGAAATGTATTGGCTCAAAAACTTTATTGAAATAATATTATTTGAAGAGTTTTGTGAGCCTAAAACGATGTGACAAAAACTATTCGATGCCAGCTCCCATGGCCTCGGGAAGCTGAGGGAATATAGGTTTCTTCAGATGAAGTCTGGAAAAATGCTTCCAGATTACCTCAGGAGTGAAAAGAAAATTATTATTCCATCCCACGGCCCCGCTAATTCTCTTCAGCGTTGATTCTGTCAAGGAATTAGAATCCAAATGGAGGAAACATTCATAATTGTCACTTATTACACTCTACCAAAGGTGACTGCTCCCGAGAAGCTCCGGCAGGACAAAACCAAAAGCGATTACCAGAGAAAACTCACGCAGGCCGACGGTGGGGCCTTCCTCACACATTCCCAGAAGCCAGTCACAGACTGGGTGGGGATGTGGGTTAGAATAGGCCCCCACAGCTAGGAGTCTTCAAAGAACGTCTTTTGCTATCGTGGTGTCTCGTGGTGTCGATCGAGAGATCACGAGTCCTGTTTCCACTCTCTCTCTCACCACAGACATCCATGGTGTGGCTCTTTGTCACTTGAAAGCATGTATAAGGCAGTCTGCACTATCCGCCCCTCCCCCCACCCCCCATGTACCACAGGGAATATTCACAAGCGAAATATGCCCTCAGTTAGGGGGGTATATTTAAAACACCTACTCCCCTTTTATCGTTGTATTTCTTCACTTGGCATAGACGAAAATACAAGGTGTGTCTACTGTTGTGTGGATGCCTCCCCCCCCCCATTTCTGAAATAATACCGTACCTCGGAGATTAATGTCCAGGCTTTAGCAAGATTACAATAAACGAATATTGCTTTGATCTGAATATTTTTCGAACCGTGGTTGCTGATCGCTCTCTCTCCCCTGTAATCTTTTAAGAAAGACTTTGGGCTTGCCAGTCTGGCACCCAGGGGGACATGAGTGCAGCTGCCTTTCCTTCCCCTCATGGCGAGGATAGCTCTGTTCTCGGTTTCACCCAAATTAGTCCCAGGATTTCAGTTGTCTTTTTTGTCCAACATTCCATCATGCAATTCATTAAAATCTTCACATGAAATATTTAACAGATGAGTTATGTCATAATTCACATTACGGTTTTCAGTTGTTATTCATGTGGTAAGTCATTTATCCTGGACATTAGCAGACCTCTGGAATGGGCTTCTATTTGATGTGAGGAAGGTTAGGATTCTTTTCCTCAACACCCCAGAACAGTGGCCTGACTCCAAACCCCCTGGTGATCATGAACTATTCCCCGAAAAGTGACATTCAGATTCATTGTTAGTTCAACTTGCAATTAACTATGTTGAAAACAAACAGAAGAAAACATTTAAACAAATGTGGCCTGGCTCACAGCTTTTACAGTTGACCGTTAATTAGGCCAAGTTGGAATTCAAATGTGCCAGGCCTTGTTACTATCACCGCTAGGAACCATCGCCATTGTACACAAAGGAACGAAAATTCGGGGGCTCTGTCAAAGGGGGGCTGAGGACAGGTTGGGAGATATTAAGCCAGTAAAGTTCAGTAAAAAATAGCCACTACTTAGCTTGAGAAATATGACCCGTAGGAGCTCATTTTCTGGGTGAGATAACACATGTATGGCCAGCATTTATTCATAGAATTTAGGTTTTAAGAAAACTTGTCCCACTCTTAAGTGATGAATTACATGGGATATTCTTAGCAGATATTTTGTTTTTAACTTGAATTAGAGTTTCATTTTCTCTAATAAAGATGCCGTTTTCTACCACATCCCATGGATTGGAATCTATTAGAAAACAATGTTTGTGGGCCACTCTGGTTCAGGGTCGCTCTGGAACCTTTCTAGGCCTGAGCACTGGGCTGAAATAATGGTCACTCTGCTGAGAAGCTTTGATAGGGACGTCGGCTGGTGAGCACATGGAACTGGCAGTGTCAGTACTGGGGCCAGTAACCTTCTTGGATTCTGTACTTGTGTACTTGGATGTGTACTTGTCTAGCCTTGTCCCGAGGGTGTGTAACTGATCACGGTTCCAGAAGGGGCACATGATGGTGTTGAATGGTGGGGCACCACTCTGCTTTCCTTAATTCTGAGGGGAAAAAATCCATTCTAAAAGTCGGCTCAAGTGAGAGACAACCGTCACCCTCTGTTCTCTGCTTCATCTTGCCAGAGCTCCTATGGTCTCTATCCCCCTTTGGTGCCGTCGTTTAGTTGGGCATTGATCCACCAATATTGTACCATATACATCGCTAGCAGTGAAGAGGGATGAATTTTTTGTTCAGCCTCAGTATCTTGGCACGAGAGATTATGTGGTGGTGAAATCCAAGAATAAAGGCTAAAAACTCTAGAAAGAAATCATCATAGCAGGAATGTTGACAACACTATCAAGCCTAAGGCCCACCATTTTATTTTGTGTCATGTATCCCCAGCCCACAACGGTTCTGTTCGGAAGCTAAAGCTAGTATGACTCTCTTTGCAGGGACAGGAAGGGGAAGCGATGTATCCTTTGCACAAATCCTTAGCAGTCTTAGAAACAGGGTTCGAATCCTGTTCTCTTGGTAAGAATGTTCCTGGTTATGATTCGCTGATGGTGGCTGGATTGTTATTCTGTCTCCTGGATGAGCTCTCGGTGTGTATGGGAATATATTGTGCAGCTAGAGGAGTGGGCAAATGGAAGTAGGGGTGTTTGTGCAAGCTTGCGTGCCAGGCATGGTGAGCACTATTTTACAAACCGGATTTGTGCTCCTAGGGGTATGTTGCAAGTTGAGGCCAAGCCCACAGAAAATTATTTCTAAATGAATACAATATGAAAAAGTTATTTTATTTCTAATTTTACATGTAACATTGTTCTTTGGCAAGTCTCGGATTACACTTGAATGCATGTCTATTAACCTGATATGAGATGCATGCATGATTTCATCTTGAATGCATTTGAATATAATAGCACTGGAAATGTAATTTGTATTCTCAAATTTTATAAAGCAAAATAAATAAATCTTGAGGGTGGTAGCCACATTGAGCATATTGCATTGATTTCTTTGGGTTTCTCTCAAACTAATTACCAACTTCCCCTTGCAAATCCAGGTCTTCTCACACAGGCAGTTCTATCTGATCTAAATCCTCTGTACCTAAGTCATCCTCATTTTTTGCACCTCCGGGGAGTAGGTAGCATGGACAGGTCTGTGGAGAACTTTACTGTGTATCCTTAAGGAGTGCCAATACCCAGTTTCTGTCTGTGGTTACTCCTGTTGTCACTGATCCCTGTCCAACAGAACTCTCTGTGATGACGGGAATGTTCTAGATCTTCATGATCTAGTACAGTAGCCAGTAGCCCCATGTGGCTCCTGAGCACTGAAAATGTGACATGTACAACTGTGGAACTAAATTATTAATTTTATTCTATTTTAATTTAAATAGTCACTAACTTGGACAGCACAGGACTGGAGCATTTGAGGTCAGCTGTCTGTCCCAAAACAAGCAACAATAGTCATGGACATTCTGTGCATGAAATGACTATATGGTTAGGTGGGTGAGGCTCTGTGCTTATCTCTGTCTGCTCTGAGAATCCTGAAGAGCTGTCCTGTTTTCAGTGATCTGACTGCCCTCTCCATGTTTCCATCCCTGGCTGTCACGTCGTCATCTCAGTATACCCACTTCCTCTCACATACCGGGTTTCTGATAAACACAGAGGAGGAAAAGGAGGGGGAAGAAGGTTGTAAGGAAGTTAGAGAGCTGGGGAAAGAAAAAGCCAGGCACATAGTTCATTGAAGTTACGTGGTCTGCATTGCTGAGCTGAAAATCTGTACTGAGGCCCTCCTTGAGTATTGAGGAAAATTCCAGGAACAGAAACCTGAACAATTCCAACCAAAAGTGGTATCAGTGCTCCAGGAGCCTGAACAGTCTCTATGGGGCTCTTTGGGATGGGAATTCTCATAACAATGAGTTTGTTGTTTTGCTGGTTTCCAAAGACCACCCCAGTATCTCGGGGTCACGGTCCTAGAGGCTCACACAGTACCGGCTCATCGAGAAGGTTGTATTTTTCTGGGTCGACTCCACTCCTGGAAGGTGAGTAAGATGCTGTGATGGAAAAGGGACTCTTGCTCCATCCTCCAAGTAAAAGCCCTTAGCAGGGACTCTGAGAGCATTTGTAATCAAATGGAAGTAAGGAGCACCGTGAACTCCAGGAGGAAAATGTGGATGATTTTCTGGACTGTCTAAAAAATTTCAAACCCCAGGAATGGTGTTTTTATTTTCTGCATTCTCTTTGGGACTTGGGTTTCACTAAAGCATTTTCTGTCCTTGTTTTCCTTATTAAATTAGCAAGATTGACTTGAATCAGAATACACTGTTATGGCTTAAAATGTTGTTGAAAGAACAAAATAGACAGGCATGACAAATACCTCAGGTTCCATTTGCAATATGTGAGGGTGGGGGAAGAGAGTGGGACTGAAGGAACAGATGAGTTTTCTTCTGATAAAACTTGAAAAAAGGGGAAAAAAAGCCATGAAACAAAAATAAAGGAAAATAGTGAAAGGATTCTAAATTTCTGTTTGTGGAAGCTCATGTTTGTTTTCTTGAATAGAACTGGCCAGAGGATGCTTTTAGGCATTTTTTATTTGTTTGGCGGTGGTGGTGGTGGTGGGAGGATTTTAATTCCGTTTTTTTTTTTTTTTAATCTTTTTTTTGGTGTGTTTTTCTCACTTTAAATCATTTTCATGCTTAAGAGATTATTAGCCCAAGGCATTAGCCAAATGCAGCAAGGGGCTGTGGCTGCTTAACCCCTCGGGTTCTGGTCTCCCCCCTTCTGGGCCATTTCCCTCATATTTCCTCTTCAAGGCTTCCATCGTGGACTTTCTGAAATATAGGTCAACCCTAAGTGGCTCTTTAGACCCTATAGCAGTGTCAACACACTTTTTCTGAAAAGGGACACATAGTTAAGTATTTTAGGCTTTGTGGGCCTTTCAGGCGCTGTTGCAAAAACTCAACACTGCTGTTATGCCATCGACAGTATAGAAACAAAATGAGTGTGGCTGTGTTCAGATAAAACTTTATTTGTAAAAAGAAGCTGGCTCTGGCCCAAGGGCCTATAGGATACTCTTAAGACGCGTTGGCCCGACATTCAAGTCCTTTAGCCATTTGACCTCAGTCTGTACCATGATGACCCCAGCCCCATTCCTTCAGCCTCAGAAGGCACTAGGGTTTTTTTAGAAGCTGCATCCTTTTGTCTGTGCTGGTCTGGACTTAGAGTACCATCTTTCCTCTGTCCTTCCTTTTCGTGCCAGCAGGGTCTCCAAGTGTAACCTTACATGAAGCGCCTGCCAGCTCACCCCCCTCCATCCTCTGTGCCCCAAAGTCCTCTGGGGGGGCCTCTGACATTGCATTTACCACGTGGCTACTCCCCAGCTAGACACCATGCGAGCGTGTGCTCTCACCCAGCTGAGAGTTCGGCACAGGGAGGGCAGCTGAGCAAACGGTCATGAAGCTGACTTGCCCATGAGCTCCTGATTCTCTCCATCATAGAGAAATATGTCAGCTTGGAGGTGGAAAGGCTGCATATCCAGATGGGCCACAGGGAGCCAGGGGCCAGAGTGTCTGGGAGGGGCAGTGGGGTCAGCCAGCAGAAACACAGCCGGGGTAAAGCCAAGCAGAAGAGGCAGTCAGGGCTGCGAGGAAGCCCTGTGGCATCGACCTCACGGCCCAGATGGGGGTGAGTGAGGAGCGAGGAAAGCCGTGTCTAGTTTAGGGCATCAGGAGCAGGGAGGGGATGCCTGCTGGAGGGGGATCAGAGAGAAGCAGCCTGCATGATTAATGGGACGGAGGGGCTGACTCAGGAGGAAAGATTAAAGCGCTCTGAGGAGCTGGGGTACAGGCTGAAAGGGACAGATGATAGCAGGCTTCAGGAATGTGAGATGGATAAACACCCAGGAGGGAGCAGTGAGCCTCATTAGGGAGGTGAAAATTGGGGGGCGTGGGATGCGGAGGGCTCCATCAAAGAATGGAAGGGGTTCTCAGAAAGGGCATGGACCGCTGATGGGGAACTCTGCTGATGATGGGTGGGTCAGGGGCACCTCCGGGCTCCTGGAACAAGAAACACCGTGGAAAGGCCACTGTGGGATGATGCTTTTAAGAAACCCTCTGATTTATGCTTTAGTGTCTAAAAGCCTGCCATGGCTGTTGACCATAGCCCTGAGAAGTGGCCTTAGAATGACTCTGACTGCCAGGCTGGGAAGAGTTGGCTGGGGAGCCATGCAGGGGGTAAGCTGCACGGAGAAAACATGCAGACAATGACAGAGAAGCTCATCTCTACCCTCCTCCTAGATAGCAGTGAGTGGATGTCACAACAATTTGAGGCCCTCCGTCCTGAAGTCAGCTTTCTGCCATCCTTCCCTGTCTTTGGTGGAACCAGAGATACTCCTTGCAAGCCCTTCTTAAGGGCAGGCTCTCACCTCTGCCCTCTGGGGGATCTGAGCAAAACCCAGCCTGTAGCCTGGTCCACAGCTTCCTCCCTTAGCCCATCCCCAACAAGGATATGGCCCATCAGGAGTTTTGGGAGATAAGATTTATTTGAAACCACAGTAAGCAGCCTTTGGCCTTCAGAATTAGGTTCCTTCAGGTATTCTCTGAGATTTTCTCCAGGGCTAGGAAGAGCAGCTTGTGTCATTGTCTGACAAAGTGGGCCATGTTGTAGCAGGTCCTCGACAGCCAGTTGACTGAGGCCGTATCCTAGAGTTTGACATGCTAAGTCCAAAGGTAGAAGATGAGTCCCTCCAAATGGACATCTGTATTTCTCAGCATCTTGCTGGGAGCAGGGATCCAGTGGGGAGCAAGAACAGGGGCTGCCCTTGGAGAGCTTATCGTTCAGAGGATGGAGGACACTTTGAGCAAAGCAGGATGAATCCAGAGTGCTGAAATGGTGCATCTCAGAGACTTCCCATTCTGCGTATGGCAGCCATGCTTAGCTCTAACCTTATCCAGAGTTCGATACGCTAAGTCCAAAGGTAGAAGATGAGTCCCTCCAAATGTGCATACCCCAGTCAACCTTAAGTCTCAGGGCTTGCTTCAACTATTCCAGGAAGTAGAAATGCACTTGATAGTTACAAAAGTGACAGCCCAACACTTTATGAATCTGCAGCTTCCTGACGTCGGCATGGCAATGGTTACCTAAGTGGGTGGGGGTAGGGGGATCAAACATGGCAGCCTGCAAGATTTTAAGCATCTTGGGTGAACTTTGTTTCCTTACATAATTGTGTCTTTCCTTCGGTAGGAACTATTATTTAGGTTGATGCTACTTTAGGTATTTTAGTAAAGGAAAAAAGCGTGCAAGGATAAATAACAATCCTGGTGGTGTGTAGATGTGGCAAGAACTGGAGAAGTTGTGTGCGACGGACTGAAGTTTGCAGAATAGCGCTGGGATCAGTGGTGTCCCGTGTGAGGTCCAGGGTTTCCAGGCCAGAGTCTCACTCTGTCTTTCCAGATTGCTCTAACATCTTCTCACCATCTGAAGAGCTTTTTGCTCTGCCTTGAGCACTTTCCGAAATGGTTTCAAGAGTTACCTCATTTTGGCTTCGTCGAGGGAAGCACCGTGAGCTGGTCCATGTCCCAGCTCTAAGGCTCCACCAAATGCCTCTTCCCAAAGTTTCAAGTCCCTTTCTAAACTTCTTCTCGCCGTACCTTTTTCTCACTGGAGCTAGCGTGCACTGTTGCTCGAGGGAGCCCTTCACAGTCAAACAGAATTGCAGACTTCCCCCAAAGTTCCTGGGGAGGGAAAATCATCTTCATCGAGATGTGGATACTGGGGGCCAGTTTAACTAAAGTCACATCATAGCAAAGTGACTCACTTCCAAACACCAGCCTCATGACAAGTGCTTTCCAAATGTTCTATCTCAAAAACACATGCGTAATATACATTTTAGACATGCAGGTTCATCGATGAATAACTTGAACGGGAACTCCGAAGAAGCAGTGGTTTTCTAAGTACGCTTTTTTTTTTTTTCTTGGTTGTTGTTCCTGTCTCTAGCCTGGGTTGGGGAGGGGAGTGACCCCAAGTGTATGAATTTGAGAAATATACACAGATAACGTGTCTCCAAAGAGTCATCTGCACCGCGCTCAGTTTGTTGTGTGTCAAAAGTTCTGTGAGTGTAATTAACCTTGAGGATTCCTTACCTGAAAGCTGAAATGTCTTAGTTTGTAGACTTCACTGTAAATTTAGTTTTTAAGTGTTCTTATCTGATAGGCTCACATCAGCTTCTTGCCAGGACAGATAACTTTCCATGATAATCTTAAATAATTGTGTGAAGGAATCTCTAATGCCTTGCTTTATTTATAATGTGTCCCAGCTGTAGGCATTCAGATGAAACTCGAATTCTTCCAGAGGAAGTTCTGGACCGCCAGCAGACAGGTAAGGTATAATCAGCGCATTGAAGCATTAGTGGGACTGTTATTACACAGGTGTTCGGGTTTGGGTACCCAGAGCCCAAGAGTGCCTGATTTCCGATGAATGTTTGTCAAATGAACCGCTGGCTGCTCAGATTACCTTTCATTTCACTGCAAAATAAAAGGCTGTCAGCACGTGAGACACCCCATGCTGGGAAAGCAGGCAGTTGGCTCCTACAAACAGTTTTGATTGTGAAATTGAGATAGTGACCTTCCAAAGGAGAAGTTTCCCCTTTATCTGTTGGGGACTTTTGTGAATTTCCATAGTGACTTTTTTTCTAATTTTGTGACATCTGGTAATTTATTTGTGAATTCCTTTGTTGCACTTTGGAAGGCCTTTGCGTAACTGGATCTGACTAAGCATGCATCTGCCCTCTTTGACCAGAGGGCTTCTCTGCTTTGGAGAATCTGGGAACCTTCTTTCCTTGCACTATATTCTCTGGACTGAGTAGTCTCAGTGGTATTTGCTTAGTAATTCAGCAGAGATGGCAATTTTGCCTGATTCTAGTTGGAACGATATATTATTTCTTAAACACTTTAAGAAACTATAGATTAAGAACACAGGAGGTTTTTTTTAAGTCATTGGGATTAATTTAAAATTAAATAATGGCATAATTATACTTTTTATTACTCAAAGATTTGAGATCTTAAGAAGATATCAATATGGCATGTCAATGTAAATTAAAGTAGACAACATAAATTAAAATGAAAAAGAGCCAGTTACCCCCAAAATTGTCTTCTTTATTACTATTTGGAGTTGGTGTTGATCCTGGGGAAGGCAGACGAGACACATCTTGGAGCATTCCCTTTGGATGAAAATTGGTATTTGCATAAAGGGCAAGAACTTCTTATAACTTGTCCTTGAATAATTAAGTGGCAGCCATAGCAGACGCTGGAATGTCCAAGTAACACGTTTCCCCTTGCTTTCTCCCCACCCCACAGTGTGCTTCTTTGGATGGCAAATGCTCCATCAGCTGTGATGATGAGGTAAGATAGCCCCTTGGCCCTGTTTCTGCCCTAGTCGAGGGAAGGTGACACAGGGCACTTCTTACAGAGGGCGTGCTGCTGTAAATGCAGCCAAGTCTGACAGATTGTCTTTGACCAAGCTCCAAGCTCCAAAACCCTTAAGGGCATCTTCTTTCTCTCTTCCTCTTATTTCCTTCCTTCCTTCCTCTCTCTCCCTCCCTCCCTCTCCCTTCCCTTCCCTTCCCCAGCTAGTTTCTGAGAGCTGAGAAAATGTGCTTTAAATGTCCCTTTGAGGGGTGCTTGGCTAAGTGCTCAGTTGGTTAAGCATCTGATTCTTGATTTTGGCTCAGGTCATGATCTCAGAGTCCTAGGATTGAGCCCTGCATCGGGCTCCATGCTCAGCAGGGAGCCTGCTGGAGATTCTCTCTCTCTCTCTCTGCCGTTCCCCCTTCTCTTATGCGCTCCCCATCCACCCACACTCTCTCCCTCTCAAAAAATTTTTAAAAATACGAAAATAAATAATAAATGTCCCATGGACAGTACTATTGGAATCATGGCATTTTTAAAGAAATAATAAAACTCATTGCCATTTGAAGCTTGCATTACAGTTCTCAAAGCTTTTGCCCATATGTTATCTCTTCTCATCCTGATAACAACCCAAGGAAATGGGGAGGAATGATCATCCTGTTTGGCAGAGGGGGAAATAGAAGATGAGAGAAATTAAATGACTTGCTTAATTTCATGTAATGAATGGGCTGAAAATCTAAGAAGTTGAAAACTCAGAATTCTTCTAGCATAATGTTCCCTCCCACAACTCTTTCCCTCCCTTCCTTTTTTTTTTTTTTTTAATCTCTCTCCCTCTCTGTCGCTCTTTGGGAAGATGAATTCGAATCCCACACATGAGAAATAGAAGAAATAAAAGTATCCCTGTCATAGGTCTACCCATCAGATTTGTGTTTTTACAGCATTCAATCTTATACGCCCTCTGCCCTGAGATTTAGAGCAAGCAGGTGGGTCATGGCCTTTCATCGTGGCTCAGGTAGTCTATCTTTCTCTACATCAGCTAAAACATTAGTACATAAACTGGAACTTACAAATAATCGTATTTGTATCTCTTCTGGTTACCACAGGGATTCAAGAAATCCTAACCAAATTTCATTTCAACATAGAAATCATAAATTAGAGGGGCATCTGGATGGCTCAGTTGGTTAAGTGGTCGACTCTTGATTTTGGCTCAGGTCATGATCTCAGGGTCCTGAGATCGAGCCCCGCATCAAACTCCACATTCAGCACAGAGTCTGCTTGAGATTCGTCCCTCTCCTTCTGCCCCTCCCCTCGCTTGCATGTGTGTGTGTACGTGCTCTCTGTCTAAAATAAATAAATAAATCTTTAAAAAAATGAAAGCATAAATGAGAAATATATTTCAAAAAAGTAGGCAAAAAGAAGGAGAGAGAAATATAAAAGGGAGCCCGGGATGGAGTTAAAATGGGAAATGCTTGGTCCCCAAAGATCACAATTGTTTTGAATCACTATCCAAAGAGTAAAAGCCAATTAGCTTTTCAACAGAAGCCCAATTTTCTCTGGCCATCAGATCAAAAATAATGTTCCCTTAGGAAAGAGGATCCTGTGATATTATCAATACCCTTTAACTAAGTTCAAGAAAGCCATTCCTAAGACAGTCAGGCAGCCTCAAACCTCTCCTCCCCCTTTCGAGACATTTATTATCCTATTGCAGCACTCAGCTCAAGACAACCTAGCTCAGTGGTAGTATTCACCAATCCGTGTCACGAGGCCCTGCGTTAAGCCCTGCCCTTGCACAGGAGGTATGATTACTAATCCCAGTTCATGGCAGGAGAAGGAAGGATAGTTCATTGGTTAGTTGGTGACTGTGTGGATGGTTGGTTGGCTGGTGGGATGGATAATGTTTTGGACAGCTGATTGGTTGATCGGTTACTAGGTGGTTGTATGGATAGAGAGACGAAAACTGAATAGTTGGTTAAGCAAGTTGACGAATAAAGCCAGAGGCGGTAATTTTCCTATATCCACCCTCACATATAAAAGTAAATGGGAATGGGTGCCCCTTAGAGTTAGAAACATCCAGTATGTATTTGTTGTTCAATGGCTGATTTCACAGATGATATAGCATGGAGGTTCAAAGGAGCAGGCTATGGTGTTAGAATAACTAGCTTCAAAGTGTGAGTCTGACAGCCTTGTCACCCTGGGCAAGCGTCTGAACCTCTCTGTGGGGAAAGGAATATCCATCTCATAGGGCAATAGCGAAGAATGAATGAGATAATATATATATTTTTTAAATGGAGCCACCTGGGTGGCTCCGTGGGTTAAAGCCTCTGCCTTCAGCTCAGGTCATGATCTCAGGGTCCTGGGATCGAGCCCCGCATTGGGCTCTCTGCTCAGCTGGGAGCCTGCTTCCCTCCCCCCACTTCTGCCTGCCTCTCCACCTACTTGTGATCTCTGCCTGTCAAATAAATT
>RCUC01115755.1:0-48890 GCA_003697995.1 Taxidea taxus jeffersonii
TATTCTGTCCATGTTTTGTTAAGACTTTCATACATACAGTAAGTCTCATTTGGCTCAGCTATATAATTATTTTTATATAATGTGTGATTCTGCTTAATAAAATTTTAATGAGAATTTTTGCATTGAATTTCCTGAGAGATATTTGTCCACAGTTCTATTTATTTATTTTTTTGTGCTGTTTTTGTTTGGTTTTGGAGTCAAGGTAATAGTGGCCTCATGCAGAGTTGAGAAGTGTTCCCCTTTTCATTTTCCAGAAAACAACGAGGTGTTATTTTTTTCTTTATATGTTTAATAGAATTCTCCAGTGAAACAGTTTGACCTGAAGATTTCTTTTTTGGAAGGTTTTAAATATGAATTCAATTTCTTCCATGGTCATGACTATTTAAACTTTAACCATCTGATGGCTTATTTCCCCTTGGTTGAATTTTCAAGAAATTGGTCCATTTCTTCTATTGTTAAATTTATGAGCATAAAGTTATTTGTATGATGTCCTTATTGTCTTTTCAGTGGCAGCAGGATCTGTAGTAATTGCCCCAATTTCATTCAATATTGGTGATCAGTGTCTTCCCTCATTTTTTTGTTTGCATTCTTAGTATAGTTTTAGCAAATTTATTTATTTTTAAGAACACCTTTTTGTTTTATGCTTTGTTTTCTTATTCAATTTCCTTGATTTCTGCTGTTATCATTCTTATTTTCTTCCTTCTCCCTGCATGGGTTTATTTTGCTTTTCTTTGTCTTGAGGTAGGGACTTAGGTTATTGATTTGAAATTTTCCTTGTTTCTAATATAAATATTCAGTGCTATAAATTTCCTTCTTGGCACTGTTTCTGTTGTGTTCTATAAATTTTGATATGTTGCATATTCATTTTTATTCAATTCTATATATTTATCTCTTTTGAGGCTTCTTCTTGCTCTCTGAATAATTTATAAGTGTATTGTTTAATTTCCACATGTTTAGAGATTTTCCTATTGTCTTTTATTCTTAATTACTAGTTTGATTCCCTTATGATCAGAGACCACATTCTGCAGTTTCAATCCTTTTAAAAATTTTGAAGTTTATTTTATAGCACAGCATATTGTCTGTCGTGGTAAATGTCCTATGAGCACTTGAAAAAATATATATACATATTCTAGGTACTGAATGAAGTGTTCAATATGTATGTATTATTTTTCATTGGTTGGTATGTCATTCACATTATCTATATCTTGCTGATTTTGTTTTGTAGTTCCCTCAGTTACTTAGAAGCGCTGAAGTCCTCAACTATAATTATGTAATGTTCCTCCTCTGTATTTCCAGCATTTTTTTCTTCAAAGTCTATTTTAGCAGATATTAACATACAGCTCATACATTTTTTAAAATTAATATGTGCATGTTATATGTTTTTCCATTCTTTGGCTTTAAATCTACCTTTTATATTTGTAATGAGTTTCATGTAGACCACATACAGTTGGTCATTTGGGTCTACTTTGCTAATCTTAGTCTTTCGATTGTATAGTTTAGACCATTTCCATTTAAATAATTATTGATATGTTAGCAATTACTATATTTAGTGTTACTTTATGTTTTCTATTTGTTTCCTCTGGTTCATGTCCCCATTTCTCTTTTCTTGCCTTCCAAAGACTATTAGAACTATTTTTGACATCACATCTTGATTTATTCTTTGTGTTTTGTATAGTTTCTGTGGTGGCTGCTTTGGGTATTAAAAAATACTTTCCTGAATTAAAACTGTTTACTAGTATCAACATTTTACCACGTTGAGTGAAGTATGGAAACCATATTTGCTTTTTGCTTCCTTTCGCTCCCCACTTTTACATGTTATTGCCCTCGGTATTGCCTGATGTCATAATATTTGCTTCAATTATCAAATATGATTTCTTAAACTTGTCAGAAAAAGTGGTCTATTGTACATTTTCATTATTCTGATCTTTCTGTTGGTTTCTTCTTCCCTGATGCTCCAAAACTTGTTTTATTCATTTGTTTGGAAAATTTCCATTAGCCAATCTTTGGGGGCTAGAGACAAATTCCTTTAACCTTATGTAATTAGAAATCATCTTTATTTTCTTTCATTTCTAAATAAGTTGTACAATTTGTTTTGACATTTCTTTCAGTACTGGAAGAAAAAAATATTATACCATTTCCTTCTGGCCTTCCTTGATTCAAATGAAAAATACACTGTTATTTGATTTAGCATTTGTCTACAAGTAAGGTACTATTTAATTCTGCTTGCTTCCAAGATTTTTTCCTTATCTTAAGCTTTCCACAATATACTGATAATGTGTCTTGACATGAATTTCTTTGAGCTTATCTGTTTGGGGTTCACTCAGCTTCTCGAATGTGTAGTTTTATGTGCTTCACCTTATTTGGGGAGGCTTTAGCCATATTTATTCAAATATTCTTTCAATCCCACTCTCTTTCTCCTCTCCTTGGTGGTGTAATTTTTGGATCTCTTGTTATTGTTCCACAAGTGCTTGAGTCTCTTCAGATTTTTGTTTTTGTTTTAAATATTCCATTTCTCTCTGTTGTTCATATTTCCTCACCCATATGGTTTTATCCTCACATTCACTTATTCTGTTGTATCCTCACCAGGTGGCCACCAATAAGAGAGAGTTCCATTTATGTGACTTTCTGGGGAGTTGAGCAGGTCAGGTCCATCAAAGAGTGAGTGGCCATCTCACCAGTCTGCACAAGATAAGGGCCCCAGAAGCTGGCATGGCAGAATACCTCTTGAAAAGCTCACTTTGGTTGATGGCAGTAAGAACTGAGATTGGACCGCCTTCCCCATAGCTACAGATTAACCTCATGGTCACCATGCCAGACATGCATATTGCAATATGCATTGCAAAATGTTTACTTAAGTTTTTGCTTTTGATTTTACTATTTCTTCCAATAAGGTTATATGGCTCCAAGATTTAAAAAAACAGAAGTCTTCTACTGAGCTTACCCAGTAATTGTTCTAAATTTTTGTTATTTTGTTTTTCAGTTCTATCATTTTTATTTGGTGATATTTTTATAACTTTCATTACTTTTCTGAAATTTTTATTTTTTCCTTATTTCAAGAGATTTTATAATGTATTGTTAGAGCCACTTATAACAGGGGCTTTACAATCCTTGTCAGATAATTCTAACATCTGATTCTTCTCAATGTCACTGTCAGTTGATTCTCTTATTCGAGTTTTTTTCCCCTTGGTTCTTACTATGTTAAGTCAGTTTTATGGCATTCTGGACATATTGTCTATTATGCCATGAGGCTCTGTGTTATATTACAATATTTGATTTTAGCAGGATGTCACTCTGTTTAGGTTTATCACATGGGCATTGTGGCCTTGACCTACTTTTCTACTATGGTTTCCAAGAGCAGTTTAATTCTCAGAGTTCTTACAGTGTAATTTTTGTCTGCTTATTTTATTCTATCTGAAACTGTAGGAGCCCTTATTGGTCCCTGCATAATGGGGCATAAAGGTTTCCCAGACTGGGCCACCTGGGTCTCTTCTTGGGGTGCAGAGTGTACTTGATTGTGTGGATTCTGCCATGTTGAACATGGTGTCCTGAGACCCCAGGCATCCTAAGCTTCTCTGGAGAACTGAGAACTTGCTCTTTCATGTCCCTACACTTAACTGAATATTTCTATCACCTAACTATTGGATAAAGCCTACGGGAGGAGGTAAGGAATACAACAAAGATATTGCCAGATGCTATGCATTCCTGCCTTTCTGTACTCCTATTTACACTCACCCCTTAGTACCAAGAGAAGTTCCTAGTTCTCCTTCCTTTCCTAGCAAAACTTGTGGTTATAATACACCCTTCTCCTTGAATAGCTAATAGCAAAAAGGCCAAAAACTGAGGCTTGACTCTGCTTTTACCTTCTTCGGGTTCAGATATGAGATTGGTTTGTAAAATCTTTTCACTCAACAAAAACTCATTTTTGCAAACCCAAGCATCAGTCTTTGTAGGTGCTTAAATATGAGAAGACCATTTTGTAAAGGCAAAGCCAAATATTGAATTTCTTATTCCATCCCATATCTACCTTTTTCCTGGAGTCATAAAAACAAATGTATTTTGATGGGTGCAGAGCTTGATGACAACTAGGAATAATTAGTGGGTTACTGGAAATGAAAATACTTCAGTTTAATAAATTCCTGTTATCTCTGTAACATACTACTGAGTCTTGTAGGAGTATTTTCCATTCATCCTTGCTT
Organism: Taxidea taxus jeffersonii; assembly: GCA_003697995.1. Lineage (NCBI taxonomy): Eukaryota > Metazoa > Chordata > Mammalia > Carnivora > Mustelidae > Taxidea > Taxidea taxus. The sequence continues at coordinate 4,197 of RCUC01115755.1, forward strand.
ATTGAAATGACAAACAAGAATAGAGGCTACATTTAAGCCCTGTTTATTTTTATGACACAGTTAGATTTATCAGAAACTCTAGAATTGAATCACATTGATTTCTCATATAACCATGTGAGGTCCTGAACACAGACTGTCCATTGTAGCAAGGAAGTGTCGATTGATTGTACATTTCTCCCAAGATAAATGGAAGTGGAAGAAGCACTAGAAGCATGTCTTTTAGAGGACAGATTGGCAAACTTTCTATAAAGGGTCAGATAGTAAATATTTTAGAGTTGTGAGCCATAATGCCTCTGTAGAAACTGCTCAGCTCTTCCACTGTGGTCCAACAACAACCACACACACTATATAAATGAATGGCTATGCCTATGTGCCTATATAACTTTATTTATAGACACAAAAGTTTGAGTTTTATATAATTTTCACAAGCCATGAAATATAATTCTTCTTTTGATTTTTCTCAATGATGTAAAAAAATTTTAAATCATCCTTCATTCCCACGCTGCACAAAAATAGATGGTTGGTTTGATTTGACCCATAAGCTTTAGCGTGTCAACCCTGGGTCTAGAGTCATATAGCACTGGCTTTGTACTCTATCTCCATAAGAACCATTAAAGTGGTATTACAGAAGAAGCAATATGTCTTCTGTGAGTACTGTAGCCAAGATTTTTTCATCTCATTAGAATACAAAGACACATATACAAGAAAAAAATGTCTATTTCTAGTTACAACATTTTCTAACTGGCTAAGAGTAATGCCTATGTCAAGGGATACTGAAACTCAGTTTTAATGGTTTTATTATTTATATGCTATATTAGTGATTCTTTCAAGTTCTTAAAATAATAAGCTATAAACTTTTGTTATTAAGAAGTAGGAAACCAAAATTAGATTTTGCCTTAATAAAAATGGCTGCAAAATTTCTTCACTGTGCCAGCTGTCCTAATAAAATACTGATGTTCAGTAATCAGCTTCCTTGAGAGGTACATCTTTCTCTTTAGTGAAACCAACCAGGATTTCATAAACCAAGTTCATAATGTAATTCTGAAATTTAGAGTGCTTAGTTTTAATTGGTAAGCCCATCTAGTGACTACTATGTGCTATGCATTGTGCTAGCTAGCTTCTTGGATTTGGAAGGGAAGTGTTTTCTGCTTATACTGATATATGCCAAGCTAATTTGCTATACAGATTCATGAATACATACATTCAGAAATACACAGACTCACAGTCAGATGCAGATATAATATAAAAGAGAGATAGGACTAAGAAAGTGGGATAGTGTCAGGGAAGCATGCCTATGCAGAACTGTAAAGAAGGACTAAATATACTTCAGAATGAACTAGGGAAAGAGACTTTGGGGGACAGCAAAATAGATGGACCAAGTCCTGAGAATAGGGAAGCCTGACTTCCTCAGGGAATACTGAGGGTGATGTCATGGTTAAACATAAATGCACAGGTGCAGTTTTAACATGCTCAAATGGCAAAATCCAAATCTGCCTGATGTTTTTTTATAAATGATGTTTAAAAATAGTTTCAGAGAATGAAATCATATGGTATGTGTCTTTCCCTGACTGACTTACTTCACTTTGCATTATACCTTCAAGATCCATCTATGTTGTTGCAAATGGCAAGATTTTATTCTTTTTTTTTTTTTTTGTGGCTACATAATAGATATCACATCTTCTTTATCCATTTATCTATCAGTGGACACTTAGGTTGATTCCATTTCTGGGCTATTATAAATAATGTTGAAATAAACATAAGGATGCATGGAATTTAAGAAAACAAAGAAAAAGAGACAAAAAAAAAGACACTTTAAATTCAGAGAAGGCACTCGTGGTTGCCAGAGGGGAGGCTGGCAGCAGATGGGTGGAACAGATAAAGGGAATTAAGAGTACACTTACCGCAGTGAGCTCTGAGTAACGTATAGAATTGTTGAATCACTGTATTGTATACCTGAAACATCTATAACACTGTAGGTTAATTATACTTGATTAATTTTTTAATTTAAAGAAGGTAAATATAAAAACAATAGTTTCAGAGACATTCGGGGCAAATTTGTCTCCTCTCCTCACATAGTAGCCCTGGAATCATAGGGTAGATATGAGAATGACTCAAAGGGAACATCATCCCCCATTCTAGTTCAAGAAATCTCAGCACTGATAAAAGGACTCAATTTAGGATGTAAAATTAAAGATGCTAGTGTACACAGGTTCTAGGTTTCTCTAGGCATCTGAATTTAAATTGAAGGTATTAAATTAGCTTGAAATCTAGAAGAAAATGCAAGAAAGAGGCATTGTATGTAAATATTCACTTAGACTTCAAAAATGTCAGCAAAGATAGAAAACATGATCTTTGAAACTGTAAGCAGCAAACAGAGTTATGCATTGTTTCAACCAAGAAAAAAAGATAAGAGAATTATGGGGGGAGGGAAGAAAACATTAGTTTTCTAAGAGTGAAGTTTCTTCAAACAGCATGGTATGATCCAATAAGAGCATGGTCTTTCCAATTGAACAAACCTGGGCTTGAAACCCAGCTCCACAACTGATTAAATACGATAAGCAATAAACATGATTGTTATTCTTCTCCGTGCCTTAGCTTCCTTATCTTTAAAAACATCTATCTCGTAAACTTGTACAACTTATACATGCTTATCATGTTTATGAAATGACTAGCACAGTAGGTACTTAATAAATGACATTCACTACCCTTCAAATTCCTGAAAATGTACATTCCACAAAACCCAGGGATAAAATGGGTCTGAGGAAGAGTGCCATTACTGGCCTCCTCCTAGTCCTGCAGGGCTGAACTGAATATAGGACACAGTCTCAGCTCATTAGGAGGGTCTGTATTAAAAATATGGCAGGGAATTGCTTAGGAAACCTTACAATGTTCCCTTACAACCCAAGAGTCCATGATATTCCAGTGCCAGAAAATGAGGGAGCCTCTCATATTATGCCCTCACAGTTATGTCTTTGCTTTATTCCATGCATTGCTACATCAAAGATAGAGAGGTTAAAGGCCTGGCAGCACAGTCCAGATTGATGGCCAGCCCAGGGGCAGAAGTCTGACTTGTCAGAGACTGTGTTCTCACCTTTGGTTTGGAGATCAAACTCAAGTGTCAGCGTCTTGGTTTTAAAAAGATCAATAGTACCTGAGAGGGAGGAAGAGAAATATATTTCTCCTCTATAATCTCCTTCCCCCTTTAGAATTATTGAACTTTCATCTTCTGTATATTTTCCAGTTGCCAAAATGTGCATACAAAATGCAAAGCAGGTGAGTAAAAGCAACCATTGCCTGGGATTTTTCAAGAAAGACAGCCTCTGGAAGAATCTGTTCATAGTTGAATATAAGATTATTCAAAAAGTTCCATCTCCCCCTCTCTACACTAATCAGCACTGAAAAGGGCCTGACCACATGGTTACAGTGACTGAGAGATCAGGAGAGTCTCGTGTCCTCACTTTCAGCAAGGGACAGAGGACTGCTGCACTCATGTCTCAAAGAAATTCCAAAGCCATTTAAAGATTTATTTATTTATTTTAAAGAGAGAGAGAGAAAGAGAGAGTGCACGCATGGGGCAAAGGGCAGAGGGAAAGAGAGAGAATCTCAACCAGACTCCCCACTGATTGTGGAGCCTGACTTGGGGCTAAATGTCACAACCCTGAGATCCTGACCTGGGGTGAAATCAGGAGTCTGATGTTTAACCAACTGAGACACCCCAGTCAAGAACTATGGAATGTAGAACTTTAAAGTTACAGTAATGCTTCTGAGTAAACAGGGAATGATCATCAGAGTCTGGCAGAAAAGGCTTTGGTCCACTTCTCAGCTTCACCTGCTAAACGACCTTGACCAAGCAAATGAGAAATTGAAGTATCAGTTCCCTTACCTGTGAAGCAAGCAGCCACCATGTTCTTACAAAGTTAATACAAGCTGCAAACAATAAAAAGGTTATGACTGACACTGACTCATGAAATATAAAGGGCAGTAAAGCAAGAATTTGTACTAGGAAGAAAACCCATGTCTATTTCTTCATCGTGACACACATACATCAAGTAGCTAAGTTGCAAAGAAGTACATGCATTCCACAACAGATAAAATCAGTCATTTTTTTTCCCATTTTTAAAAAAATTTCCATCTACATGGCTAGTGGCAGGTATTTCTTGGTAGGCTTTGAGTAAAAGAGCAAAAAACTCTAGTGAGTTATAACGTTATCTCCTTGAATTGATAGGGTCCCCAAAGGAAGTTGTGTCTGCATTATAATAAAACATATCCAAATGAGAAATTAAAACCATTAGTCATTTAGACTTTCCCCAAATGACATTTGACCTCTGAATAATCCTATTGAAAAATATTCAGATTTTTGCAACTATTTGTAGAGTGGAAATGTACTGAAGAATGTATCAAAATCAAATGAATAGCCAGGAATGTGCAGTCACATTCCAAAATATTTAGCATACTGGATAAGTGGTAACAATGCAGCTCTCTTGATCATTTAATAAAACCAACAGTGTCATGGGTTCATCAAATAACCAGTCAGTCAATCCGTATTTTCCAAGTGCCTACTGCATTTTTAGTACATGAAGTGAGATAAAGAATGAATATATTAAATCTTGCTAACAAAATATATAAGTTCCAGAGGACAAAGAAATGTCTAGCATGTTTCATATGATGCTAAAGAAAAACTTAAGCAACTGATAATTTTGATAACTGTCATGTCACCAAAGTGAAATGAATACTGTGAAATATTTATCCAGACTTCTCAAGGCAAATGCAGGCAAATAGGACTAACGCCTTTATTCAGGCCAACATAGGGTGCCTGAACTGTGTGGTGGCCAACTAAACCTTAACATGAAATATATTCTTCTTATGTTCCTACCAAATAGCCACGGGAGGCTCCTGTGACCTTGTCAAAATGTCTTGGTTAAAATTAATGGAATCATCCTTCCCAGTGAACACCCATGATGTTTGCTTGAGGGGAACGAGAATTCTGATCTGCCAGCTGCCTATCATGTCTCCTCCCAGTGCTGAGTAAGCAAATGAAAGTAAATGGCCCTTGTCTCTGGCACAAGTGACAGAGCTCAGACCCCTGCTGCCATGTCAGATTGCTTAGACTTATCCATCTCAAGCAGTGAGACCGAGTCAGTGTAGAGCCTCTTCCCCAGGGTTAAACACTGTAGTTTGATAGACACCAGGGTATGATGGGGAGATAACTACAGGCAAAGAAATGTCAGGAAATTATTTTGGGGAGGGGAGCAAAGAATGATTATTATGACCTGAATGTGCTATAGATCATAAAAACACTTTCAGATTGAGGGCTGCCAGGGTGGTGCAGTCAGTTGAATGTCAGATTCTTGGTTTCAGCTCAGGTCATGGTCTCAGGGTTGTGAGATCAAGCCCTGCATCAGGCTCTGCACTTGGCTCAGAATCTGCTTCAGAATCTCTCTCCCTCTTCTTCTACCCCTCCCACTTGTGTGTGATTGCTCTCTCTCTCTCTTTTCCCCTCTCTAAAATAAATAAATAAATCAAAAAAACAAACAAACAGAACTTTTAGTTATTTATTTGACAAACAGAGATCACAAGTAAGCAAAGAGGCAGGCAGAGAGAGAGGAAGGGAAGCAGGCTCCCTGCCAAACAGAGAGCCAGACGCGAGGCTCGATCCCAGGACCCTGGGATCACGACCCCAGCCGAAAGCAGAGGCCTTAACCCACTGAGTTACCCGGGTGCCCCCAAACAGAACTTTTAAATTGGAAGATTGCATATATAAATCCTAGATGAGGAATATAGAGGAGACTTAACAGAGACATACCAGAGGCAGGAGGCTTCCCTTTAATGACAGACTATTTGCCAAAAGGCACATGCCTTGGGTTTCCCTTCAAAACGGAAACAGATCTATGTAACAGACTGCCATTGTCAGAGTAGCAGAACTATGTCCATTTTCCCTTTGCATTTTAAGTGCCGCTGTCAGACGTGCCCCAACTGGGCTTGTTAGCTTTTAATTTGCTTTAGAGACCATGTGCTATCTTGACCACTTTAAAGACATGCTCTATCACGAGATGGTTTTCCAATTAGCCGGAATGCTGGATCAGATTCAAGACCCCCCCCAAAAAAAAATCAATTTTACAGCTGCGAAAGCCAATTTCCAGTGGCAAGAGGTATCTGTATGATTTAAGAACTTGATAGTATTTGTAAACCCTGGAAAGTTTACAGCTCCCTTTAATTGGCCAACCTACATAGAAAACACTATTCACCAACCTGAAAATGATACATTTAAAACATGAAATGGAGGGGCACCCTAGTGGCTCAGTCAGTGTAAGCATCTGACTCTTGATTTTGGCTCAGGTCATGATATCAGGGTTGTGAGCAGGAGCCCCAAGTTGGGCTCTGCACTCAGCGGGGAGCCTGGTTGGGATTCTCTCTCTCTTGCCCTCTGTCCCTCCCTTACCTCTCTCTAGCTCTCTAAAAAATAAAAAAGCAAACATGGAATGGAATATTTTTCTTCTAAAATATAATACAAAGATTAATTGAATAGATTTATCAACATACATATTTTTTAACACCTTTAGATTAATACACAGTAGCTGAAAACTGGTTGGCTAGCATGTCAGAACTAACATGAACCAAGTCCTCTTCTTTGTGATAAGTTCTATGATTAAAATTGATTTATGTTTATTATTGCATTTCCAGAAACTATACCATCTTTACAATATTAGCCTATTTTAAAATTCATATTATGATTATTTTGAGTCTGACTTAATTACTCAAATTTATGATCCTCAGAGTATCTCAGTTGCTAGACAAGTAGGATAAAGCTTTTGTATCGATTTTTTTTTTCATTTAGTGATATAACAGGTGGCCTAATCATGACCTAAAATGACTTTTACTTTTTTTTCTTCTACCCCTGACGCTCAGCATTTCCCCTAAACTTTAGAGTGCCTTGCCCACTACAACAATTTTTGGTTTTACTCATGGAAACCTTACTGAATTTCAATGCTTAGCTTAATTTTCTTAAGTATTTTTTTCATAAAAAATAACTATCATAGTTCTGCCCATGTGGTATTATTATTAATGACACCATTTTCCGTTTAGAAAGGAAAGTTTTAATCTATAATATCAATGTAATGTTTTCTTACTTTCTACAAGAGACTCACTTAATTATTTTCTGTGTGAAATTTAAGATGTACATGTGATGATTTGATTCATATATATATATATATATATTGTGAAATGATTAACACATAGGGTTAGTCTGCACCTCCATCACTTCACATAATTATCTTTTTTTTAAATAATAAGAACATGTAATATATAGCAATATAGTTAACTATAGACACCATGGTGGACATTAGATCCCCAGAATATATTCCTCTTTAAACTGGGAGTTTAGGGGCACCTGGGTGACTCAGAGAGTTTGGCTCGGGTCATGATCTCAGGTCCTGGGATCGAGCCCTGCGTCGGGCTCTCTGCTCAGCATTAAGCCTACTTCCTCCTCTCTCTGCCTGCCTCTCTGCCTACTTGTGGTCTCTGTGTGTCAAATAAATAAATAAAATCTTTAAAAAAAAAATGGGAGTTTATACACTTTGACTAATCTCCCCATTTCTTCTATCTCCAGCTCCTGGCAACCACCATTCTACTCTGTCTCTCTAAGTTCGACTCTTTTGGATTCCACAAATAAGTGATAACATATGATATTTGTCTGTCTCTGTCTGGCTGATTTCTTAACATGTGCTCTCAAGTTCCATCTATGTTGTTGTAAATGGCAGGATTTCCTTATTTCTCATGGCTGAATAATATTCCATTGTATATATATATATATATATTTGATTTTTGAATTAAATGTATTTACATTTAAAGTAATTTTTGACTGGCATGGACTTATTAATATCATCTAATAAATTGTTTTCTGGATGTTTTATAGTTCCTTTATTGCTGTTCTTTTATGAATTTATAATTTTCTGTAGTGGTATGCTTTGATTCTCTTTTCTTTATCTTTTGTGTATTACTGTTGGTTTCTGCTTTGTGATTACTGTGAGGCTTACATAAAACCTCCAACAGATTATAACACTCTATTTTATATTGATAACAGCTCAACTTTGATGACAAAGGAAAACTCTACACATTACTCTCCTTTTATGTTTTTGATATCACAGTTTACCTCATCTTATATTATGTAGTTATCAAAAAATATATAACTATACTTATTTTTAATATTTTTGTCTCTTATGCTCTATACTAGAGTTATTGGTTAACATACCACCATATGACAGAATTAGAGTATACTGAATTTGACTTTATACTTATTTTTACCAGTGTGCTATATACTTTCATATATTTTCATATTACTAACTGGCATCCTTTACTTTCAGCTTGAAGAATATCTTTCACCATTTCTTGGAAGGCAATTCCAGAGATGATGAACTCCCTCACTTCTGAAGGACATCTTTGCCAGGTAAAATATTCTTGGTTGGGAGTTTTTCTTCTGGCGCTTTGAATATATTATCCTACTCTCTCTTTGTCTGCATAGTTTCTGCTGAAAAATGCATCGAAATAGTCTTTGCAGAGGAGAAGGGTTCCCTTCTGTGAGAGAAATGTTTTTCTTGGTGCTTTAAAAAATTATCTTTCCCTTGGGGTTTTAAACAGTTTTATTACAATATGTCTTGGAGAACATAGTTGATTGAAATTTTGGAGTGACCTATTAGCTTTGTGAATTTGGCTTTACAGTGCTCTCCCCAAATTTAGAACATCCTCAGACATTATTTCTTTAATTAAGCTTTCTGCCCTTCTCTCCCCATTGTCTTCTTCTTAGACTTCAGGAATTCACAGATTGTTTCTCTCACCGGTACCACATAGTTCATGTAGGCTTTTAAAAAAATTCTTCATCATTTTTCTCCTCTAACTCATAATTTAAGAGCTCCTGCCTAGTATTTCACAGCTTCTTTCTTTTGCTAATCTGTTATACTGTCAATGTCTTCTGTCACAGTTTTCATTTCATTCATTGTATTCTTCAGCTCCAGAATCTATTTGATGTGTTCTGATGATTTCTACATCTTTGCTAAACTTCTCGTGTTGTTCATGAATTGTTTTTCTGATTTCATTGAATTGTCTTTCTATATTTTCTTGTATCTCACTGAGCCACCTTAAAATGCCTACTTTGAGTTCTTTATCAGGTAAATTGTAGATCTCCATGATTTGGGACTTGGTTACTGGAAAATTATTGTTCCCTTGGTGGTGTCATGTTTCTCTGATTTTCATGTTCCTTGAAGTCTTTGCATTGCTGTCTTCATATTTGACATAGCACTTGCCTCCTCTAGTCTTTACTGTGTTATAACATTCAATCTTGCATTATTCTTGCTCCAGTAGTGTGCTTGAAATTCCACCAGACTCCTGGATTTTCGCAAAGCCTCTTTCATCCATGGTGATTGTCTAATTCAGTGTTCTCCAGGGGCCCCTGGACTCTGACTAAAGGGGATTGGAGCCAGTTCATGGGGCAAGTCAGGATCTACTGTCAGGATGGAGGTCTGTAGGTCTATTGCTCAACATTCGGGTGAACAAGAGTCTTCCTGGGTCCCTTTGTGTATGATACTGGCAATAGACCAAAGCCAAATGGGAGTGTACCAGAATCCTCAGGGTGTGAAGTTGTCTCCAGGTTTATCATTGGGACAGCGGTTGGCAAGTGAGCAGCCTAGATGCAGAAACCTTTTCTCAAAATTGCCTTCTTCATGCTTAGACTGCACTGAGGGTTCACAGTCCCTATCTGAATCCCATAGCTCTTACAAACACACTTTTGTCTGGAGGTAGATGCCAAATTATTGCTCTTAATCGGGGCATATGAGAAAGGAGGGCCTCATTCAGCCATCTTGCTGACATCCCTCCTCAGATGTAGTGCTTTTAAATTCAACATCAATGACATAAACCCAAGTTAATACCATCCCTGGGCTTTGGTACTGAACTGACTATTAAAACAAAGAAATCGGGGACGCCTGGGTGGCTCAGTTGGTTAAGCAGCTGCCTTCGGCTCAGGTCATGATCCCAGCGTCCTGGGATCGAGTCCCACATCGGGCTCCTTGCTCAGCAGGGAGCCTGCTTCTTCCTCTGCCTCTGCCTGCCTCTCTGTCTGCCTGTGCTCGTTCTCTCTCTCTAACAAATAAATAAATAAAATCTTTAAAAAAAAAAAAAAAACAAAGAAATCTGAGATGTTAGTGAAGGTCATGGGTAAAACCAAGTCAAAGGGCCATATGTGCCCCAGGCTCCATGCTGGGTTATTCTGCATGGTTTTAATGATATGAAATCAAGAGTATTGGAAACAGCACACTCTTCCACTGTCATAACTGTCACTACTTATTTTAGCTTAACTCACCCTAGTTAACTCTCTAAATATTAAACAGAAATTTTCTGATCAAACTGAATTACTGTGTTGCCAGAGACATGACTGTATAGACTGAGAAGAGTCATCACAGTTTTTGAATGACTAGATCAATCATATGGTGAGTTGTGAAAAAATTAACTACAAGTAGCGCATCTTTTTATGAAACATTGCTTAGCTTAGGCAGGCACAAGACAGTAGTCCTTCAAAGACTAATCATATAAAGTGTAACTTTTATTGTTCAAAATAAAATTCTCCTTTCGGATTGGCCTCCAGAGACCACTTCACATCCAGTCTTATTATATTTTAATCTCATGTAGATACTCGGTCACCTGGCTATTTCCCAACTTGCTGTCCCATTTTATGAGTGAATCTTTAAAGCTTTTGTCAGTTTACTATAATCATAGTCACTCTTCCTTATTAACATCATTCGGCATCACTGATTATGTGTAATAGCTCCTTGCTATGTATCTGTTCCCCTCCCGAACATGAGGCATGTGAAGTTAAGGACTAACAGGATGGAGTAAGAAAGATACATGATGATATATCAACTGGGTCTAAATGTGTAAGGGAATGCAAGAAAGAAAGACTTAAGTGATACTTATTTCAGTATCAGAGACAGTAGCAAAGGAAACACATTCTCTGGCTTGTCATTTAGAAAATAAAAACTAGAAGGAATTCCTTTGTATCTCTTCCAGATCTACTGTGACCTTGTGCAGTGAAGAAAGTCTGACTCAAAAATTCCTCAGGGAGAGTGTCCTTTGGAATTCCTATGAATGCAGCAAATGCTTATTCTACACGGAATTGAAGACTGAGAGTCTAAATGAGAGAGAGTGACTCAAGGCCTCTGCTGTTTCCTATTACTACATATAACAGGGTTTAAGAACATAGAAGGATTCATGAATTCCAAAACACATTTCTGCTGCTTCTCTCTTACTGAGTAGGCCTTTTATCCCCAGCTAATGAGGGCTTCCTCAACAAGTGCAAACCGGTCCTTAATTATTTAGAGAAAGAATGACTATTCAGAGAGGTAACTCCTCCACACACAGCTTTTGAAGATTGTTCAAATTTAGTGTAGCATTTTGGTCATATCACCGAATATTTTCAGGCCAAAAATTAAAATTCGAACATTTTCAGGTATGCAGTTATTTCAGAAGTAGAAACATCTTGATGTAGTAATTGTGAAAAATATATGCAACAGAGATATTTTCAAAATGTTTAGAATAATAGAAGCCCCATGGGACTAAATTAACTTCTGAGGTTATTCTTTTTAAAAGAATTTTTTTTTAAGATTTTATTTATTTATTTGACAGAGAGAGATCACAAGTAGGCAGAGAGGCAGGCAGAGAGAGAGGAAGGGAAGCAGGGGCTCGATCCCAGGGCCCTGGGATCACGACCCGAGCCGAAGGCAGAGGCTTTAACCCACTGAGCCACCCAGGTGCCCCTCGGAGGTTATTTTTAATGACAACAAACAAGCCGAGGAGCAATCGTTAGAAGATATATTCTATGCCCTTATATTCTATGTTTAATAGCCTTCATTGATTAAAGATACTACTCCTATAATCTCACTCAGTGGTAGGGAATCATTTTGTGACTTCTGCTTTGGCAGCAAACATGGTCACACTGTGGATGAAAGTGATCACTGTCTACTCTCATCATCTGGGGGGACACAAAACCAAATAAACTACTTCTCCTGCTATGTTTTATAAAGTCATAACATTGAGTTGTCAAAATTTCCTAAGGAGATACAAAATAAATTTTGAAGGAGATGAGTTTTGTTCTCATATTTTCCCCCACAAGCAAAATAGAGAGACAGGCAGACATAATCCATCCACACCAGCAATCCACTGCATTTATATAATAAAATACTTCCAGAATGCTTCCACTCCTTAAGTTTTTTCTTCCCTCCCTCATCACTTATTAGCTGTTCATGATCTGTGTGCATGCTAGAAATAGTTTTATTTTATAAAATACATAGTAGTGTTGCATTAGACTAAGAATGTTATTAAACAATAATGTGAATGTGTACAAAATACTGGCAAAACACATGCATAGGAACTTGAGATTCAAAAGTCAAGAGGATGACTGCAAAAAGCAAGTTTACTCATAAGAAGGAGGAAATGGTTCCTAGGTAACTGCTAGTGTCTGACTACAGAGGATTTGTTGTAGAAACTGGGACTGTCCCTTCCACTTTCATTTTAACCATCTCGATTCCCTATGTAGACATGGAGTCTAAGGATGGCGACTCATCATTCAGACATCCTCACTGCCCCCCATCACTTATAGACTTGACCCAAACCCAGCAATAGAACGTCAGAGTAGAATTTGGGAAGCTTTGGTTATTGGTGAAGCTTTAGTTATGGCTGCCTAAGGAGTGGGTTCTATGCAATAACAAGAAACCAGAGAGAGAATACTAGAAGAAGAGTGTTTCTAAACTTGCAACAGCATCTTTGTTTCACAAACACAAATTGAAATGAAAAAAAAAAAAAAAAGTTAGAAATTCAGCACCTATGATCTAAGAGTCATAAAAAGAACAGACTACATTGCTGGGCTGGACTCTTTTTTTTTTTTTTTTAAGATTTTATTTATTTATTTGACAGGACCCCAGGATCATGACCCGAGCCGAAAGCAGAGGCTTTAACCCACTGAGCCACCCAGGCGCCCCTGGGCTGGACTCTTTAAAACAGAGACACAAGCACAAAGCCATCATGAATATGCAGCACTGTGCCTGTGGCTAAACTTGTCTGACCAACCACATCCTCCCCTGAAAAACAGGAGTAATATTATCTAGAGCATGTGTTTTTGTTGAGGACTCAATAAGGGCATCCGTGTAGGACACTGTGACATAGTAAGGACTCTGTATATGATCGGGGAAAAGAGGAGGAAGATACCAGCAGGCAGAGGAGGAGGAGGGACAGGTTACTGGCAATTCTGCCAGAAAAGAACAAGGCCCTTCTTGTCTGCCTAATCTCCCTGTCTGTGCCACTCTTGAAAACACGTTTTTTTCTCCCTCCATTCTGATACTGGAGATTCACAGTCTTAGCTGTACATTAGGATCCCCTGGGGAGGCTTCACATCCCAGTGCCCAGGTTGCACTCCAAACCAGTTCAATCAGAAGTGTTAGGAATGCCACCTAGGCAGCAGGAGTTTATGAATCTCTATAGTAGATTTCAATATGAGCTAAGGCTAAGAACAACGACTCTGTTGCATTACTCATCTTCATATTCGTAACCACGGCCAGCTGCGTGTTTTCTGGCTCTGCCATGGCACCTGAAGCCCAGTAAATCATGCTGGAAAAGAGTTTTTGAAAATGAGTATATTCGTTTAGCAAAGTAGAAGAGGGTGTATTAAAACACATACCCTTAGACTTTGGAGTATTGTTCTCCATGTTAGGCTTACTCTTAAAAAGAAGAATGAAGTTATCCCATAACATACTGACTCACAAATAAAAATGTCCTGCCCTGCTTGGAGAAGAATATGTAATGGGGTGTAAAGCCAATGCCAGCCTCATCTTTAATGTTTATATGCGTTTCCAGAAGGAAAAGTTTCAAAGACTGGACCTACAGGGATTTTTCCTAATGCTACTTCATTAAAACCTCACTCTGAATGACTTAAATGCTCGAATGGAAAGTGGCTGTTTATGGTAAAATTATATGCCATAAAGTGAACTTGTAAAATTACACAACCAGGCAAGAGTTCTTAGAATCTCCTCTCAGAAATACCATATGCAAATTTTTGTTTCGCTTGATGCTGATTTGAGTAAAATTTATTTCTCTCATCAATTAGAAAAATGCAAATAGATCTCAGTTTTGAAAGGATGTTAAAAAAGAAAAAAAAATCACCTACCTGAGCACGAAAGAAAAAAAAAAAAGATTTATGTTTTCTTACCACAATGGGAAAATTGTTACAATTATGAGCAAGCCATTTAAGGTAATAAATGAATTTTTCATAAGACGTCATTTTTCCTAGCTGTTATAATAATTTTCTGCTTATTGTGTTCTCCAACTTGCCAATAACATCATTTTAACATTCTTATGCAATAAGCCATGCTCTACTATGTGGCCTAATATTTCACTTTAATATCCATTCATTTTCAACAGCTCAGGCTCTCCAAGGTCTTCCAGAAGCAGTCTGTCTCTGGTGAGATGTCAGTTTAAGTGTGATGTATTATTCAGGTTGGTAAAGGAGGTGTAACCACTCAGTGGCAATCATGGGAATCACGGGAAAACAGTGTACAAACATCTGAAACCCAAAAGTCATTTCACTGGCTAATAGTGTCTGGGCTTTGCTAATGGATCTTATTTAAAGTGCAGGAAACTATTTATACATTTTTAAAACCCTATATAGTACAACTAAAAAGACATTCTGCTTCAATTACAGTAGTGTACATAGGGCAGAAAGCAAGGCCCCCATTGTGACCTCCTGGTATTTCTGAAGCTGACCTCACAGGGAGGTTGTCAAGGAGCTCCCGGCATGACAAAATTCCCAGGATCCTCTCTGATCACAATTGACATGCTCAGTGTGCATGCTGACAGACATAGGTTATGGCCAGCCTGTTGTCCCCACATTGCAAGAAGACAGTGTAGTGGAGGGTTAAAAACATAGGATATGGACTCAGAATGCTCAAGTCAAAAATCTTACAGTGTGACAGTGGGTGAATCCCTTAACTGTTCAGTACCTCAGCTCTTCTGTAGTGTACATGGCACTATTGCTCAAAATATTTGCCACTCTAACCTGAGAAAGAACTATACTCTATTGCCTCATTGCCTTAAGCTTGCATGTGCATTTTGCTATAGCCAATGACATCTGAACCAAAGTGACCTGTGTCACTTAAAAGCAGTAGCATTCCGAGCCATGGCAGAGATCCACCAAGATTTACTTTCTCTGCACATGAGATTCACAATGTCCTGGATGGAGGCTGCCCCTTCAGTGTGGTTCCACAATGCAGGACTGCCTCTTAGCCCTGAGACACACAGCATGAGCAAGAAATAAGCCTCTGTGGATCGAAACCCAAACTAACTCATCTATCTCATATATAAAGAGGATAATAATAGTCCTTGGCCATCTAGGTTGTGTGAGCATTAAATGACAGTTTCCAGACAGTTATTGTAAAGTGTCTGGTACAGGGAGAGCATTCAGTGTTGGCAACCACTATCACTAATATCACAAATATATCTAAGTCCAGGATGAGGTTGTAATGCTGGTATCTGCCCTCTTACAAATATGATACTTTTATCATTTCTTCATAAAAAGTCACAAATTTGGATCATGTCTTATCCTACTTATCCATGTGGAAATTACTAACCCAGTTATAGTCATTCACTGATTAATTCATATGTGGGGACTGAGTAGCATTGCCATTTTAAGCAAATTAAAATACAGGATCATTGGTTACATTTTAACTTCAGAAAAACATTTTTTTTTTCCAGATAAGTACAGGACATGCTTGCTTAAAAAAAAAAGTCATTTTTCTGAGACTCAATGTAACTGGCATCCTGGATCATATTTGGCAACTATAAACTGGAAGAACATGCATTTTTGGTTTGATAGTAACATTACGCCCTCTTTCACTCTTTTTCTTTAAACATTTACACCTTGAAATATGTATAAAAAACCCCTGAGACCACAGACACATTTGTCTGTTAAAATTTAATTGTGTCAGTGGGATGTCCTGAAAGAAACACTGAGTCAAAGACCAGAATATTTTGACTGTAGTCCTAGTTCTGTGACAAAGTAGCTTTGTGTTCTTAGATAAATCACTTTGCTTCTCTAGGCTTTAGTTTCTCATTAGTAAGTTAGGCAAGCTGGATGTAAAGTTTCTAAGATATCTTTTAATTTAAAATTTTAATAATCTTCAAAGTCATATTTACGATGAAAACTTCCTCCTTAAATTATAGGCGTTCTCAGTAACCCACTATACAAAAAGTCCCTATCAAAACAACAACAACAACAAAAAGTCCCTATCAAACTGGAGTTCTTATAAAGATTTTTTTAAAGATTTGACTGATTGATTGATTGATTTAGAGAGAAAGAAAATTGAGAACCAGGGGATGGGCAGGAGAGAGAGAATCTCAAGCAGACTCCATGATGAGCATGGAGCCCAAGTGGGGCTCTATCTCATGCCCCTGAGATTATGATCAGAGCTGAAATCAAGAGTCAGATGCTTAAATGACTAAGCCACCCAGGTGCCCCATCTTGTGAAGTTTTCTAAATAGAAGAGAAGTGAGTCGGGGTAAATCAGAAGG
Organism: Taxidea taxus jeffersonii; assembly: GCA_003697995.1. Taxonomy (NCBI): domain Eukaryota; kingdom Metazoa; phylum Chordata; class Mammalia; order Carnivora; family Mustelidae; genus Taxidea; species Taxidea taxus. Next base: position 20,799 of record RCUC01115755.1, read on the forward strand.
GGAGACAAACCATGAGAGACTGTGGACTCTGAGAAAAAAACTGAGGCTTTTGGAGGGGAGAGGGGCAGGGGGATGGGTGAGCCTGGTGGTGGGTATTAAGGAGGGCAAGTATTGCATGGGTGTGGTGCATAAACAATGAATTTTGGAACACTGAAAAAAAATGAATTAAATTAAATTTTTAAAAAAGCTATACAATCACGCCAGTTAAGTTTTTGACCGTTATGGTGTGTGCTCTTTACCTATGTACTATGATTAACAACTGTTCATATGGGCTTTCTCCATGCCAGGCATTTCATATGTATTAATTGATTTAAACTCATAATTACCCTATAAAGCAGATATTATTATTGTCTCCATTTTACAGATGAAACTGAGATCAGAGAAATTAAATAACTTGTCTAGGATTTCATATCATGTATGGAAACTCCAAAATTTGAACTTGAATCCAAATTATCTGGCTGTATCTTCTCTGTGGGATAATATCACACACCCTTTTCACTTAAACATAAAACCAGACAAATAAATAATAAGGGCAAGCCTTTGATAGTAATTAAGTTTGATGGAGAGAAGAGTGCATATTTTTTAATTTGAACAACTGACCTTCAGTATAATTGAGTCACACTGAATGACAAGGAAGTACCTGGGGCTGTGCTCTGTTCTGGGCATTAAATGAATGCTTACAGATGAAAATTTCCAAGGCAGCTTCTAACTTGGGCTGGTTTCCCTCCGTAGAGCCCTTAATCTTTTGACTACGGTGTATAGAAACATTGAAATTTTATAGAACAACTTTGCATGGCAATTATGGCATGTCATAACCAATGGTGCTAAAAATGAGTTTTAGAAAATTCTCAAGGGGACACCCATTCAGAGTCAGTGCCTGTCTTTAATTGCATTTGAGCCACAAGCATCTGAAACTGTGGCCTCTAGTGAATAATTTTGTTTTCTGTTTCGGCCTATGGGGTTGGTGATAGAGACACTTAGTATCAATGCTTAATAATGCTAGCTTACAAAAGGCCAGTGAGATTGTGATACAACACATATGAAAGTGAAGACCCTCTCAAAAATTGAAGCAGGATTATGGAATTTGGGGACACTACTAGAGGACACACATGGGGGCAGCAAATGAGAGTGCTTTAGTGTAACTCAGTATTACTGTGGGAATGAAATTAACCCTAAATTTGTCATGAATTCATCTCATGGGATGGGTATTGTTCTCAAAGGTGGTGCACATGTGTTTGCTGAGCCCAAAGTCTTCACAGAGCTCTTGGGAAGTCTATGGCCCAGGTGTTCATTAAAGATGATCTGTATCCCAAATACATCTCAATACATCTCATGTCTCATAGCCATTGTTGCAAATACTTGCCAGATTCATTTGCATGCTGTTGTGATTAATAAAAGAAAAAAAATAAGCTATTTGAATTTTTAAGGGGTCATTTTCCATTGTTTTTTCCCCATCAACCCTTGAATACTAGTCATGTGATCTGACAATTCTCTCACTCCTAAAAAGACAAAGAAGCAACACTCAAAAGCACTAGATATTAAAGCAATTTTCTGCACAGTCTGTTGTGAGACGTTTCAAGTAGGACCATTGTTCAAAGATGGTCCCCAACCCAGGTGTTTGAAATTTCACCAGCAGAGAGCTTCTTGGTGCTTCTTGGTGACAAGCATTTTGGGGGCAATTAGATTTAAGGGACTGTACATTTTCTTTAGAGGGTCAGGACACACGTATCATAAGTCAGAGATTTTGTTGTTTTCTAACAATTTAAACTGTTATTATATGACCCATTTCACACTTTTTTTTTAAGAACTCATGTGTGTGGGCAGGTGTGTGTATGTGTGTGGGCATGTGTGTAAATGTGTGTATGCATGTATGTGCTATATTTTCCCAAAAGATGTGCTGTCCAAATACCCTAGTCCTTTTTGACAATCTCACATTTTGTAAAAAATTAAAAATGGACACTTTGTCAAGTGGTTTCCAAACCAATTCCATCAAATCTTGCCAAATTCCTTGAAGGGGTAGATGTTAACTCCCTCAATTTACAAACAAGGGAAAAGAAAACCAAGTCTGGTCTTTTTGGCTCAGTGATAGTCAATATTGACCCCTGAGCTCTGAGCTCCTTCATCGTTCCACAATACTCTAAAGCAGAAGTGTCCGGTGGGCCAAACCCAGCCTATCACCTATCTTTTCTTTTTCCTAAGATTTATTTATTTATTTGAGAGAGAGAGAGAGAGCAGGCATGCACACATGAGCGGCGGGGAGGAGCAGAAGCAGACAGACAGAGGGAATCCACAAGCCAACTCCTTGTTGAGCATGGAGCCCTATAGACTTGGGCCTGAATCTCAGGACCCTGAGATCATGACATGAGAGGAAATCTAGAGTTAGTCATCTAACCAACTGAGCCATCCAGTCAACCTCCACCATTTATTTTGTATGACCTGAAATCTAAATATGATATTTGCATTTTTACATGGTTGTACTTAAAATGGTTATATAACTATACACAAGGTATCTGCCATTCTTTTCTCTTGGTCCACAAAGTCCAAAGTATTCACTGGCTGGCTCCTTACAGAAAAAGTTTGCTGAGTCTTGATTTCAGGCCTGGAGAGTTTTGCTCAGTACTGTCTGTTCGAAATACAATGCGAGCCACATAAGCAATGTGCAATTTTCTGGTTTAAAGGTAAACCTCTGTTTAAAGGTAAAAAGAAACAGATGAAGCTAATTTTAATCCAATATATCCAACATGCCATTATTTCAATCTGCAGTCAATATAAAAATAATTAATGAGGTATTTCACACATTTTTTTTCATAGTAAATTTTCAAAATTCAAGTGTGCATTTTACTCCCAGAGTGCATGTCAGTTTGGGCCAGCTATATTTCAAGTGCTCAGTGTCCACACCTGCCAGTGACAACTATATCGGACAGAAGAGATCTAGACATTACCACGGTTTCATCCTTTCTACTCCTCTTTCATCATTAAGCATGTTTTCTCAGTTTCTCCACTAAAATGTTGGTACCAGTGGGGACCAAATGTAGCAGTAGCAATTCCCTGGTATCATGCTATTGCCACATTCTCTCAAGTGGGAAATATTTTTGTTACCAGTCCTTTTGTTTTAGCTTTCATTGAAATTAAATGGATAAAAATGACTTTACTAATACTCTTTAAGTTGGTATTCATGTTTTTAAAACAAAGAACCTGGGTTATCTTCTGATTTGGGTTCGGGGAACAAGAGGTGTAAAGCCCATTAGCCACTTTCCAGTGCTTTACCCTGTTTTAATTTCTTCACAGTATCTACCATTCGGCCATACGTATGTATATTATGAAATTTCTGGGAACTGTTGTCTGCCCTCCATTGGAATTCAAGCTCCTTAACAGCAGAGATCTCTAAGGTCTTGTTTGCTTCTATATTTCCAGGACAATATATAGATGTATAAGTCCTGTTCAAAAAATATATTTTTGGACAAATAAATGATAAAAAGGATCACATATATAAAGGAAGGTAAGCAGAAGATATCTCTGAAAAGAGCAACACAGTAAGGCTAGCACCCTAGTGTGAATTGGTTTACTCCATCAATTTGAGTAAAACACTGGTCCCATTGAGCAAGAAAGCTTAGAATTTTAAAATGAGAGGAAAAAAAAAATTGACATTAGCAGTAGTTTGGGAGTAAATTTGGTTTGGTAATTTTTTTTCTAGAGCTAACCAGCAAGTAAGTCACAAAAGCAAAAGATTCTAAAAATAACATTGGTCTCATTTGTACGGACTGCTGGCTTCTATTTTTAATTAGATTAACATTATTTCTACCATCAGGTCCTTCAGTCGAACAGCAGGTGAGTGAAGAGAGAGCCCTATTTTTTTAGTGCATTACATTCACCAGCTATTTTCTTCTTAAAATTTCTGCCTGCACTACATAGTGAAGTTAAACTAGCAAAATGGAAGCTGCATTTCAATACCCAGGAGAAAAGCCTTGAGAAACTTCACAAAACAAAAACTTTAGCTTTCATTATATTCACCAGGCCTGCAGGTTCACCTAAGATTCCCTAACATCCTTGGAGACCTTTTAAATGCAGTAAAATGCCTGCCTCAGGTAAAATTGGCAACACTTTAGAACAAAGGTTTCGTAAGTGGTGGTTTATAACGCATGTAGGATTTGGAAAGTACATTTTTCCTTGTCTTGAAGATATGTCTTATTAAGATGGCGTACCCCCTTGGAGGCAATATTACCTTTTCAATAGTTCAAGCTTGCAATAACACTATTTCTTGTGAGGAAGCTGGAGTATTTTTATCTAGAATAGAATGATGCTATTTGAACAAATATTATTTCAGGAGATTGTAGATTTGCAGGTAAAATTGCTGGTCAGATTTTCAGCACAGAGGTGTGCTAAAAAGTGGAGAGAAAAGGAAGGAAATTGTCATCCCACTGACAGCAACATTCTTTTGTGAAAGTCGATTAAAAATGGTGCCCACATCAAAACTAAACCTCCTCACTGCTAACATTTCCTTCAGGATTCTCCTCACGGTGGCTATTAAGGATGTGTTTGAGTTTTTCTAAAACAACAGATACGAGTCACATAATAAGTAAAAATTACCAAGTATATAGGCAGTTCATTCAAAGTGCCAAAGACTCATGCTATCTAAAGATTTAAAGATTTGAGAAAGAGAGAGCGAGCAAGCGCAAGAGGGGTGGGGTGAGTGGGAGAGGGAGAGAGAAAATCTCAAGTAGACTCTGTGCTGAGTGGGGAGCCCAATGCTGAGGTCAGACTGCTGAGATCATGACCTGAGCTGAAATCAAGAGTCAGAAACTTAATCAACTGAGCCACCAAGATGCCCCTCATGCTGGATCAGCACAGCCATTTTTAAGAATCTATGAATCCAGATTCTAATTATATGTATTATGTCCTATACTTATATGATAATATATCATATATGTTTTATATATCTAAAAGTATGTATGCATCTGATGCTTCTGTCTCAAAACCTTGAATAAAGAATCATAGTTAATTGATGTGTATGTGTATATGTATATTTTAAATCTCCTTTCCACTTCAGCAATCCAATGGACCTTGTCAAGCACTGGAAATACTCCATCTTAGAAATTTTAATTTCAAATTTCTAATATTATAGTAACATAACTAGGATATATGTATTCCTTAGGAAACTATGCAATGAATTTCTCTATCTCATTACCACTAAGTCTTTCAACAAACTCTTGGTTTTATTTTATTCTTTCTCAAGTAAGGATCCTACAGTAAAACTGTTTTGCCAGCATCTTCCATTCCTTTACGCCTTTGTCCTTCCATTGATCCAGACCTAAAAACCCTAGGAAATCAGCAATCCACTCACCTTCCTTCTGTACCTATTCTTGTATTGCCCTGTGTAGCTGGAAAAAGATACAAAAACTGAGCAATTTGCCCAACCAAGGTTTTTGATATCCAAAGCCATCTGGATGCCCTGTGTTGTTGGCCAGTCCCAGTTGTCCATGACCAGCTTCATTTACCATTATCTCAAGAATCATTCTAATCATTGATCTCATTCCTTTCAGCCCCAGGCCTGTGTTCCCTAATTTATACAGAGAATAGACAGGATCATATTCTGCTCCCTTCTGTCCCCATTTACAAATACATTAACATTTGAATATCTGATCTGTACTCCTATTTTCTCTGCAAAGTGAGTTGTTTTGTCTATGTGCTAAGACATTCCTTTTTTTCACTCTCCAAGATGTTATTTTATATCATTTTCTTTTTTCATTCTTTTTTGGCTCCATATCTTTCAACATATAAACATGTGTGTCTCTTTCATCACTTAATGACCATGTTGCCTTGACCTGCTCAGAACGTAAGTACTCATTTATTTCCTCAACAAACATTTACTGAACACCTATTATATGCTACGCATTGGACTCGTATCAGCCTCTCTCCCTCAACCATGCTTTCGAAGAGTAGTTTATCTCTACCCTGCCTATCTTCCCTTGCATCCAGGCATTCATACTACCTAAAACGATCCTTTGGCCCCCACACAGTACTGAAACTCTTCTGACAATGTTCCATAAATTGAATACCTTTTAATTTGTTGAATTTAACACTATCAATTACTCATTGGAATAAAGAGGAACAATCTTTTTCCTCTTTATTCTAATTCTCTGTTCACTCCTTCTCAAATTCCTCTAAAACCACTTCTCCTACACTCCTTAGATGCTATTACCCTGACTTTTGTTCTCCATACTTTTTCTCCCCATTTTGCTGCTCATCATGGCAACAGTTTCAAATACTGTAACATATGTGATTAGGGTTGCCAAAGCCAGGGCTCCACTGGGGCCTATTTCCTGAGCTCTAGGTGGGTATGTCCACGGTCACAGCCTTCAAACAAAAACCAACATTTTCCACCTCTTTCCACTATTTCGTTCATTGGAAACCTCCTTCCCTGAATGCCCAAGACAGAAACTGGAGACTTTCTTTTAACCCTGCATTTAGTCTATTTCTACAAAAAATTAGCAATTATGTGGATTTTCCTAACTCAACTGTCGCTCAAATCTTTCCTCTCATCTATTTTCAAGTCCTAGCTTCAGACTTTCTCATCATTTGGCTCCTGAGTTACTGAAAAAGCCTCTTAATTAGTCTCCCCACCTCTCATTTAGCACCTCTTAATCCAACCTGTCTACTCATACAAGTTCAATATTTTTAAACTGTAAATCTAAGCATAATACTTCTCTAGTCATAGACTTTCAAAACAAAACAAAAAAATCTCTTATCATTCCCTTATTCATTCAGTCACTGAATAGGTATGAACAGTTAGGAACCAGAAACTGGAACCAGGCACTGCAAATGCAGTGGTCATACAATTGTACTGGTCCCCATCCCAGGAAACTGTACTAACTAGACCCTGCAAAACTCTCCACTCTTGACGCCTGACCTTTTCTCCCACACAATCAACCTCAGTCAAAGCTCTAACTGTATTTTATTGTGTGTGTGATCTCATGGACTACACAGCTCCTTGAGAGTGGTGAGAAATTTAACTTACCTTTAATTTAAAGTAAGTATTTCTTTAGTTCTCTGTGTCCTAAAAGTTGTGTACCTTTAACTTCTCATAAAGCCAATAGGAGCTATGTACCTATTAATATTAATTATATTATTAACTATTAATTATTAGCTATATAATTATATAATTATATAGTACCTAAATAAATAAAAACACTCTTTAGTTCAAGTGATCTCTGTCAGAATTTTTTTTTAATAGAAATTTTAATTTCAAATTTTTTAAAATTCGGAGCTGGGAGCCAGATGCGGAACTCAATCTCAGGACTCCTGGTTCATGACCTGAGCCCAAGGCAGTTGCTTAAACAACTGAGCCACCCACACACCCTCTATCAGAGATTTTTTTTTTTTTAAGTATTTTCCCTATTGAAAGAAAGACCCACACTTCTTACTTCAGATATTGATGTTTCAAAGATGGAATTTCTATTATTTGGTTTCCTCAACCAGGTGCTCTGAGGGAACCAAAGGAAGTATTAGATAAGAAACCAACAACAGGGAAATGGAGGGGAGGGGAAATCCCAGTTTATCAGAAAGAAACATGAAAGCAGGTTCATTGTTCTTTGATGGCTTTGATTTTTATGGTAATCGGGAGATTGCTTCTTACATCAGGCTTCTCCTGCCTTATATCTGAGTTCCACCTTGTAGACAGAACAATCATGTATCTCCTCTCTCCTGATACCCAACCAGACCAACTAATTGGAGAAAAATATTGAAAAGGAGATAAGGAAAAGGATTAAAATGTACACATACAGAGATCTTTTATAAATATAAGGACCTAAAATTTGATAAAACAAAAAATGTAATTGAAGAAAGAAAAGGCAAAGGTTTGAATAGGCAATTCATAGTAGAGGATATCCAACATTGGTAGGGAAATTAATATTAAAATTGAAAGTGCAACTACTGTTTACCATGGTGGTTTCATTCTTGGATTACCTACTCCATTGTATAAGAGAGCAAATCAATAAAGATGTATGTATAGAACATTTATTATAGGGGCGCCTGGGTGGCTCAGTGGGTTAAGCCTCTGCCTTCAGCTCAGATCATGATCTTGGGGTCCTAGGATCCAGCCCTGCTGTGGGCTCTGTGCTCAGCGGGGAGCCTGCTTCGCCCTGTTTCTCTGCTTGCCTGTCTGCCTATTTTTTATCTCTCTCTCTGTCAAATAAATAAATAAAATCTTAAAAAAAAAATTTATTACCGTGTAAGGGCCTATTTAGCCAGAGCAATTCCATCTGGTTAAACAATGACTTTGTTGTTATACAGTAAGAACTTAAACTTAAACTGTCCCTGCCCTCCTTCCCCCCAGGGGACTTACTTAAAACAAGTCCTGGAAACCAGTCCCAGGTAACAAAGCCCAAATACAAGGATGGGTAAGGCCTGGTGGAGGTATCCAATCAGTGGGGCCGCATACTGTCTCCCTGGCTACCAAGGTGTGTGGACCCCGCCCTTTGGGCGCCAATTCTGACCAAGGTGATAGGCTAGCTCAAATGTCTACTATAGGTTAAATTGTAATTCAATTGGTCACTTATGTGTGACCTAGCCTGACTGTGCAGTTTTCTCTGTGTCATTGGCCACCTGTGCGTGGCCAGGCCCAACTACGTGGCCTTTGCCCTTAAAGTCCCGTCCATAAGGCAGAGAGGGGTTGCCTCTCTTTGTAAGAGATGGCCCTAGCTGGCCAGTTTGATTCTTGATGCTTGGCACGAAATAAAGCTTTGCTTGACCTTTGCTTTGTATCATTCTTGCTCCTCTGATTACGGACCCAACAACAGAATTGTTTTTAAGGGCAAAAAATAGAAACAAACTAAATACTCATTAATAGGAAAATAAAATGCCATATATATTGAAAATAAAAGACAAATTTTTTAAATGAATTAGCTCTCAGGGAATCTGGGTGGCTCAGTCAGTTGAGCACCTGACTCTTGATTTGGCTCATGTTATGATCCCAGGGTTGTAAGATAAGCCCTGTGACTGACTCCACACTCAGCTTGGAGCCTGCTTAAGATTCTCTCTCTCTCTGCCCCTGCCCCAACTCCCTTCTCTCTCTTTCTCTCTCTCTCACAAATAAATAAATAAATAAATAAATAAATAAATAAATAAATCTTTTTAAAAAAATATCTTATGTATTTATTTGTGGAGAGCACCCATGGGCAGGGGAAGGGGCAGAGAGGGTTAATAAGCAGACTCCTCACTGAGTGTAGAGCTACCCAGAACTCAATCTTGGGACCGTGAGATCATGACCTGAGCCATAACCAAGAGCCAGACACTTAACCACCTGAGCCACCCAGGTAACCCAAATAAATAAACCTTTTTAAAAAAATATTTTTATTTATTTATTTGAGACAGAAACAGAGAAGGCACGAGGGAGCATGGGGAGAAGAAGAGGGACAAGCAGACTTCCCACCAAACAGGGAGCCCAACATAGGGCTCAATCCCAGGACCCCAAGATCATGTCCTGAGTGGAAAGCAGACATTCAACCAACTGAGCCACTCAGGCATCCCAGTAAATAAATTTTTATTAATTATTTTTATTAACATTTAATGTATTATTTGCCCCAGGGGTACAGGTCTGTGAATCATCAGGCTTACACATTTCACAGCACTCACCATATCACATACATTTTACCCACAGAAGAACTCTTTTAAAATTGGAATCAATCCTCTCAAACCTTGCCACTGCTTAATCAGCTAAATGTATGTAATATTCTAAGTGCTTTGTTGTCACTTCAATAATCATTATAGCATCTTCACCAGGAGTAGATTCCATCTCATGAAGCTACTTTCTTTGTTCATCTATAAGAAGCAATACTTCATCCATTAAAGTTGTATCATGAGATTGTAGCAATTCAAAAGTAATAATAATGGCAACATTTGAAGTATGGCAAGAATTACCAAAATGTGACACAAAGACACAAAGTGAGCCAATGCTGTTGGACAAATGGTGCCAATAGATTTGCTCAAAGCCAGAAGCTTTCAATCTGAAAAGACACAGTACCTGCAAAGCACAATAAAGTGAAGCGTGATGAGATGAGATCTGCCTGGATGTATTTCTAAATGAGAAAAGCAAGTTGCGAACAAATGTATAGAATGCGATCCACTTTTTATAAACAAAACTAAATGTACAAAATGAGAACAAAAGCAGAAAACAAATCTCTATAAGTATTGTTGTATGTAGGATTGAATCGGCCTAGGGAAAAACAAGGAAGGATACACATTAGGTAATCTCAGGTGTGAGTGGTGATGAATACACTGAAGGCAGAAAGGATGGCAAACCACAGCCAGAGCAGAAGGGCCCATAAGAAAATCACGTTATAAATAAAATCTCATTAAAAAATAATAAACAAATAAATAAATAAAATGTAATCCAATTGATAAAAAAGTGTGTGTGTGTTCTGAGAGAAATGTATGAAAGAATGCTATACAATATGTTCATGCTGATGTATTTAGTCAATGAGATTTCAGGGAACTATGACTTTCTTCTTTAAATTTTTCTGTATTGGTCTGCACTGTTTTCACTTATATTTTTGGTTTTTACATTACACGTGTGTACAAATAAACAGACAAATCAAAACAAAATGTGGATGAACCTATGTATGTATACCTAATAATTGTTACTGTCAGTCTATGTTCAGTGAGTCAAAATAAGATAACATATGGAAAGCATTCTCTTCACTGCCTAGAGATGGGCTGCCTTCTTAGTAGTGATAAATGAGTACAAAATGCCTTATAAATGCTATAGTTGAAAATAAAGCCATCTAGCCATTAGAGACAATCCAAACATAAATTTAGTCATTGAATTTCATAGGATAGAAGCAAATATCCAGAGGAATAAATAACATTTGCCAAGGCAAAATGTAGGATTTTCACAAATAGGATGGAATTATGTGAGGGTGAGGATCCTAATGCCACATTCTGTGAATTTTTTTTTTCTAAAATCTACTAAAGTTTTGAATTTCTCTTTGAATTCCTCAAAATTAGTGTCATGTTTTTGTATAAGAATGGGTAATTATATGTATTATTTCAAGCCTAGAATGCAGATCACAATATTGAACCCCCATATATATTACCATATATTTAATCATTCTTTATTCATGAGGGTAAAAAATCTAACTTGAATAAAACATTAAACTGATAAGTCTTTGAAGGAGCTCTTCATTTAAATCCCCTTTCAAAAACTGCAGAACCTAGCTCACCACCGCAAAATCCAAGAAAGAGCAAATAAATACCTAGGGAGCAATCTCTCCAGCCTTAAAAAAACTGTTTGTATCAATTACTGACATAAGTCACCTTCAACACTTCATTACAGGAAGTATTCATTTCTGTGCATACTGATCACTGTCAAAGAGTTTAGTTCTTCCTTCAGGATAAAATACAAATGATACTGAATTTCTTGCAGGTCCTTAAGCTCATTCATTATGCCTGAAGGACCAGGGGATTGGTCTAGGGGGAAAAGCAGCCTTGGAAAGAAGTGCCGGCTGTTATGGCCGCAACACCCCATATTCATCTTCCCTTTGTGGTGTATGCAATGACGGGGAGCAGCTCCTTCTCTGGGATGTCCACATTAAATGAAGAATACCATCTCTTATTATAGAGAAAGAGAATGGCCAGATACATAGAAGATTGTAGATAAATGATAGGTAGGTAGCTGAAAGAAAGAAAGGAAGGAAGGAAGGAAGGAAAGAAGGAAGGAAGGAAGGAGATAGGCTTTTTTTTCCCCCTACTGTGGGAAGTTATAATAGTATTATCATTTTCTGTAACCTTTATTTACATATTCAAAGCAATCTCACAATTTTCAATAAGGCTATAAACTTCCTGCTCAGTTTTTCAAGTGTCTTTGCTTTTAAATGGGTCATTAAAATGTTACTTTTGCTTTAATTAAATAAACAAAGTACTCATTTCATTCTTACACGAACCTCCAGGATTTTCAATTAGTTATTTCTGCATTAAGCTTGACTGAGTTGCTATGCTAATGTGCTTTTATCATTTTGCCAAAAATAAACTTGTGACTGGTTTACAGGACGGGATGCCTCCGACTTTCATGTCTCCTGTCATTGGCATTCCGAATATAAGTACAACTTCCACTGCTCAGTAAACACCATTAATCTGAAGCTTATGCAAATCAGAAACCTATTATTTTAACTGTTTTAATAGCAATGAAATCAGAGCTATTGTTAGCCCACTTATCTTAAAGTGTTCTGTAACTGCAAAATATTATTCCACTATTATCAATGGCATCGTTGTTATTATATTAATAAAATACTGCATGATATAGAGAGATTTCTGTGTGAAGTAAGATTACAGCTAAGACAATGTTAGCTTTCAATAGCAAAGGTAAAGAGGTTACAGTGATAATGCCACAAACACTTTGTTTGTTTATTTAATGCCATCCTGTTTGTGTCTTATAAAGACATTTTATTTGTCTGTCTTCTTCTCCTCATTATTTCTGATTCATTTCAATTTTGGAGTAGAAAGGAAATGAAAAGATGGAAGAAAAAACTTCAATAATTGTTATGTAGAGACTGGTAGAAGGAAAATATTGCATACAATGAAGTCACTGGACCATCAAGAGAATTCAACTGCTCTATTGCCATAATTGAATATTGCCTGAACACTAAAACATCGATATACTTTCATTTATGAAAAATGTAACAGTAAGTGATATGCTGAAGATGCCCTGGGTGGTTCATAGATCCATAGATCCTAAGGACTTTAAAAAATACATCATTGCCACTGAAAACAAAATCATTTCCCTTACCCAGAATAACAGGGTGGATATTTAATTTATGAAAGTCCATGACTTATGTGTGTTTCAGCCCTGGTTTTATGTAAGTTATTCAGTCCCACGTAGTGTCACCCCATAGTATCTGCTGTGTTCCCGCACAGTACCTGGAATGCAGGTGCTCAATAACAGGTGAGTTTAGTGAGCAGTTAATCCAGATTTAGCTTCAGGACCTCTGAATCGAGTGAGCCCCTTTCAAGGCTCTTATCTAATTGTATATTTATTACTACACATTTGAAATTTTGTATCCTTAAGGACACCAAAATTGCATCTGCCTCAGGCCCACAAAACCTGGGTCCACTTCTAGACTTGATGTATCTTCAGTGTCTAATTAAACTGATGGATGAATGGATCAAGAAGCCAAGAAATGAAGACAATATTTCCTCTCTCCACCATCTTACTTACTGATCACCAGGTACATGTGGGGTCATTTTTTGTTCTCTTAAAATGTCGAATGTCTAAAATTTTCTGGTGCTAAACTCCTCCTGATAATCTGTAACTTCTTAGACATCACTTCTACCATTTTTCACTCAATCTGATAAATCCTCTTTCCCCTTATCTCTTGGAGAGCAAGAGGCTGAAAATCTTTCCTGTGTTCCTAACTATTGGTTGCCCTTTTAATTCATTTCCTCCCTGCTCAGCCGGGCTCCCCTCGTCAGCAATCTTAGAAACACAGAGACACTCTTGGACTTCCTACTTCGTCAATCTTGGGTTGTTGAGTCCTCCTGAAGGAAGCTGTTAAGTGATATTGCGAGTCAGTCTTAAATTTTAACATATCCTTTTATCTATAACTTGTTGGCCCCCTAATTAATTCCCCATGATACTAGTTTAAAACTTGTCCAAATGTTTGAGACTCTAACTTTCCTATGGACCCCTCATTCTTGCTACTGGTTGTTTCTTTCACTTGATGACAGGTACCATAGCACTCTGGATAGAGGAGCACCCAGCATCTATAGGTGAAGTCGAAATTATTGAGTCTATTTCCATCTGACAGGAAAGACTTTAGTACAGAAATTTTCAGATGGCATAGGCTACAAAAAAAAAAGAAAAAAAGAAAAACAGAAATAAAATTTCCATCTTATTAGGTTAATGCCATCACCATGAAGAAAAAGTCTTCAGTTGAATTAAAAAGACATGTTAAGGAGACAAGTCACTGAAATGTTATTGGAGATTATTCCTTAAGAACTTAACACCATTGAGGATTTAAATACTCTTCAGATAAATACATAAATATTACTAATTTCTATGATTTTTAATTTCAAAGTGTATTCCATATAGTGTTGTTATGAGACATACTTATATGTTCATGGCATTCCAACATATAAATTAAACTTCACAGTAAAAGGTTCAGTACTGATGTCAACAATAGTTTGGAAAAAGAGTAAAACACATGCATTAAAATTCTAATGGGAACTTTAATTTTAGAAAAATTGTGGAAGAATTTTTATTTCATGTAAGTAGACAGGAACCTCATTAAAATTGTCATATGCTTCTTAGCTTCTCACAAATTGAAGGTATAAAAAATGTCTTGGTATAAAAAAAGCACAGCTGCTAATGAGAAAGGACCTTAATTAACAGATCCACTTGGAAAAAGGTAAACACATTGCATTTCACAAATTTAAGAATTTTGTTGCCATATTTGATGCATACTAAATATTTTGTCAATTATAAACTAACTGATGCAAGATATTTCCATATGGATCGTTTGAATAATAATAGCTAACATGTATTAAGCTCCTTACTAAATATCCTGTACAATGCTAAGTGCTCTGTATGTATTTGCTAATTTATGTCACTAAAACTAATCAAGGAAATACTGCTTGATCTTCATCTTGTGGATAAGCAAACTAAGCTCAGAGAGGTTAAATAACTTATGCATGGTCACACAAAACTAGGTTCAAAACCTAGATATGACATATGATTCAAGATTTAGTTCTCTTAACCACCTTTCTGAAGGCAAATATGCAGAATTTATTCTCAAGTGTGTATTGTCATAAGCAAACAATGTTATTGGAGTCCCTTCCATTGCATCTGATATGGAAAAGACTCATTATGACCAGTGGCCTTATCATAGACAGCTCAGTGGTTGGATTGATTTTATTGGCAGCTACAAGCCCTGGTGGAAAGCTCAGAGTATTTGGAATCAGACAGTTTCAGTTTCCAAACTTCTCTTGCCAGTCACTAGCTGAGTGGCTATGGGCAAGTTTCTTAGCTTTTCTGAACTTTACTTTCCTTATTTCATAAAGTTTGAAAAACAATACCTAATTTCCAGGTTTTGCCTAATTATAAAACTAAGCTATGTGAATGAAATGAGGTTATTTGTTCTGTCATAACCTGAAAACAGATAAAGAATTATTTACCATTACCGGAGGAAATGTTTAGATTTAGAGCTTTAGAGTATAAATGTTTCTAGAAATGTTTCTAAATCACTTTAGTGCAGATAGACTAACAAAGAACTTCCTTCTTTTCTCCAAAAGAGTATGAATACTATAAAGAAAATTAAAACAATAATAAAACTATAAATATTAATTCAAGTTCTGTAGCAAAAAAGAAAGGAAATCCCTTCATGCCCAAAGTAAAAGTCCCTGGAAAGTCAGACCTTGTCTTAACATGTCTAACATATGGACTCCAAGACTTTGCTTGTTTTGCTTAGGACACTGGCAGGGACTCTGGATCTGAAATCTGAATAACAGTGGTTGTGGAATTAAACATTTCCTACCAACATCGGGGAGGATCCCAACGTTGAGAAACTAAACATTTAAGTCTCACGTATCCTGAAACATGAAACAATGAGTCAGAAAAGAAGCAAAAGTTAAATTTTGCAGGGAGCATTCTATAATGTGCAGCACACAACCGTCCCATAGGGAAGAATAGGTCCTGATGAATGTAGATACACAATCAAAATCTATAATGCAAGTGATAAAAATCCCCCCCCCCATGGAAGGAAAGATGGCCAATACTAATTAATATTTTCTGAGCCTTTATCTGTGAAAATAAGTTTTTAAATAATGCATTATAATTTTTGGTAATTATGTAGTATTGAGTTATAGTAATATGCTTATATTAGTCAGAGCTTTCCAGAGAAAGAGAACCATTAGGAGAAGATTAACACCCCAGCTCAACAATCAGGCAGCAAGAAGGGGAATCTTCCCTTCATCTACTCTTTTGTTCAACTCAGGGCCTCAGCAGACTGAATCATTCCCACCTACATTGGAGAGAGCACTACACCCTGATCAGCCTACCAACTGAAATATCAGTCTCTTCTGGAAATATGCTCAAAAATATATTCCAAAATAATGCTGAAACAGCTATCTCCTGATTCATTCAAGTTGGTAAGTTAAAATTATCTAACATAGTGTCAAAAGTAGTTAAACAATCTGAACATTCCTTGATTCTCAGGACTAATGGCTTCTATAAAAAGAAATTTTTATTTCAAAGGTATAACTAAAAATAAGACCATGTACAGAAGAAACATGAAGGTTCTTTTGTACTCAATATAATTAATAACATCTATAAAATTTTCCTAATCATAATATTCAAACCAACCATAATTCAGGTTTTCCTAAGTCCCATTCACAAGAAAGTACAATTTAATTCCACATGAAAAAATATGTTTGTAAATAACTTATACTTTTAAAACACATTGTGTATGCTACTATTGACATTTCAAAAAAACCAAAGCATTCTTATCTTAAATTCCTAATGTAGAATACTGTAATTTCAGTATTGTCAGAATGTTTAACCATCAATTACTGACTTAACACTTACTAAAATCTTCCCTAGGTCATGAGAATAGGATGGACTGCAAGGTATATTATCCTGTAGTGTTCTAATTTCTCTTCATATTGCATTAGCTTTGGAGAAAACAGTGTCTCTAAGTTACAGAATGACTTTACAAAAACATCAATGACAGATTGCCATTTTTTTTACAATGTAACAATCATTTAAATGGTCACTCTAAGAAGAGCTAGGTATTTTGAAAACTGATAGTTCCACATTTTGTTCTCTACGTTGGTTAAAGTTTCTTATTTAAAGATGCACATGAGGGACGCCTGGATGGCTCAGTGGGTTAAACCACTGCCTTCGGCTCGGGTCATGATCCCAGGGTCCTGGGATCGAGTCCCGTATCAGCCTCTCTGCTCAGCAGGGAGCCTGCTTCTCCCCTCCCCTCTCTGCCTACTTGTGTGATCTCTGTCTGTCAAATAAATAAATAAAATCTTTAAAAAAATAAAAAAAATAAAGATGCACATGAAGAAGCTAGAGTGACATGACAGGAGAGAGACCATCCCTATAAACAAAGCAAAATGCTTGTTTTCTGAATTTGGATATACTTACTTTGTTTCCATTTTCCAGTTTTACTTTTTAAATGTTTGCACCTAATTATTCTTAAGTCAAAAATAATTAAGATTTGACACAATAGCCTTCCCATTGTAGGGCTGGTGGAGATTGTCTATGCCTTTGTCATCATTCTTTTCTATTAAAAAGAGAATTAGGGGTGCCTGGGTGGCTCAGTGGGTTAAAGCCTCTGCCTTCGGCTCAGGACATGATCCCAGGGTCCCGGGATCGAGCCCCGCATCGGGCTCTCTGCTTGGCAGGGAGCCTGCTTCCTCCTCTCTCTGCCTACTTGTGATCTCTGTCTGTCAAATAAATAAATAAAATCTTTAAAAAAAAAAAGAGAGAATTAAATTATTTCACAATGGAACAAGGAAGCACACAGAGTGTCATTAAACAAAGTCAAGCTTTTTAGAAAAATAATATCTCACTGCTACTAGCATTATGAATCCTAAAGTAGCTACATATTCCTTTTGCTAACACAAATTTGCATATGTGGTGTACAGCTAGAAAGTGGAAATTCAAAATGTGGAACTCCAATCTTTCAAAACAGAAATAAAATGCAATGTATGGCTGATGTTTCCAGGTTGTCCCCCCTCTTCTGTGTTGTCAGCATGCCAATATCTCTCATCAGTCTATGATTCAACTGGGATGCAGAAGGAGGCAGACGCAGATAGATTAAATCTTTGACAGTTCCCGTCCAGTGTTATATTCTTTTAATAGAGCTTCAAGAGGCAGCAGACACACACAATGCATGCCATGTATGATTGATAGCAAGTGTATTTTGCTTACTCTAATACTTGACAATGAGAAGCAACACCTACTCTGACATTACAAATTTGAGCACTGACAACCAAAGCAGGTGCAGCCTGCCTGCAGACCTTCAAGCCAAACACAGGATTAATTCTCATCCATCAACAAAAACATAGATTTCTCTGAAGAACCTTAATGTATCTAATTTTATTAACAAATGATGAGTTTAATGGAACCTGGGAGTTTTTGTCTTTCTCAAATATAAAAGCTGATTGCCAATTTAATTCAACAACCACTTATGCATGCCTCTGATTTGTTCAACAATGTTTGAAGTGCTAAAGAGATACATTAATAATTCTCCCATTCCCATTGTAGTCAAGGGGTAGGTTGAGGGTAGAGATAAAACAAGTGTAAAATTTTTAAAATACAGGACTGAGGGATGCCTGGCTCAGTTGTTCAGGTAACTGCCTTCGGCTCAGGTCATGATTCTGGAGTCCCAGGATGGAGTCCCATATAGGGCTCCCTGATCAGCAGGAAGTCTGCATCTTTCTCTGCCCCTCCCTGCTCTCGTGCTCTCTCTCTCTCTCAAATAGATAAATAAAATAAAATACAAGATAGAATAAATTCGTGCTTCAAAAGAATGTGGGTTCATCTCTAGTTGACACAATGAATATCTTCGTAGAGTTTATCTTCATGTGTGCAAAACAATAGCTTTATAACTAAAAAGCAGTAATCATTTCACATTCATATATATGTGTTCTTGAAAAAAAGAATCACTTAAGGGAGGTAACTGACTCCATTTTGCAAATGAGGAAAACCTATTCCAAGAAATAAAACAAGAAACAAAGCTAGAAAGCTGTACAATTTGAATGAAGGTGGTGACTCCAAATTCTGTATTGCTTGAAAAAATGCCATTGGTTGACATAGCATGGATTTGGAACCTTTGATCTGGGTGCTGATGGTAGAAACTAGAATATGGGTGTGAGAGTGATGGGGGCTGGTTATTTAAATATGGGGGTCAGTATGATACCATAGGAGAGAACATAAAAAGAAAAGAGAGTGTAACAGAGAAAAGACGCTCAAGTGAAAAGTCATATTTAAACAGAGCACAAGGGCACCTGGGTGGCTCAGTCATTTAAGTTTCTGCCTTCAGTTCAGGTCATGATACCAAGGTCCTGGGATCAAGCCCCACATAAGGCTCCCTCCTCGGTAGGGATCTTGCTTCTTCCCCTGCCTACTGCCCCCCTTGCTTGTACTCTCTCTGTGTCTTTCTCTCTCTGTCAAATAAATAAATAAAATCTTTTTAAAAATAAACAAATAAAAATAATAA
Organism: Taxidea taxus jeffersonii; assembly: GCA_003697995.1. Lineage (NCBI taxonomy): Eukaryota > Metazoa > Chordata > Mammalia > Carnivora > Mustelidae > Taxidea > Taxidea taxus. Next base: position 40,016 of record RCUC01115755.1, read on the forward strand.
ACAGAGTGTAAATTAAGCAGAAGAAAAAATCTTAAAAACAAAGTGGTCAAAGAATATTGGGAAAGAAATAGAAAAGTGTCAGGATGACTAATAAAGAGAGTATCAGAAGAAAAATTGGCCAGCCATAAATGAAAATTGCTATGTCCCCAAAGTCACCACAGTGTCTAACACTGACTATATTCTCAATGATTATTAGATAAATGACAGTTAAATGTTCCTGATCTACAAATACTGACTTTTTTTTCACTCAATCTTCCTATTTGGACCTGAAATCTTGAATATGGAACACAGGATTTTTGTCATTAATTTAATCCCTTTAGCTCATGGTAACTCTATTACTGTCTTTATACACAAAACACCACTCTTCCAAATCATGTTAGCAGCTGTGTCTATAATTTCATCACAGCGCTGACTCTACTTCTGCTCTTGACATATCTTGATCTTCTTTGCCCTTATCCCACCTTATCCCAACTAACTGGAGAACACAAGTTATAGTCAGCAAAGAGATATATACTGTGTATTTAGAAACAGAGATATTACAGAATTATAAATCCATATTTCCAACTTCCATGTTGGAAAGAAAGCTGTGAGCTACCTCACCCAGTGTCACTTAGCAGAAAAACTGAAGTAGAAAATATTTTAAAACAAATATTTGAAATTCATTTTCTTTGTAATAGTCAAATCCAACCATGTTTAATTTTTGACCTTCAGTTCTTTTTGGACAGCACTTTTGTCATTGGTAGTCCCATGTCAATACTTGAAAAGAAAGAGAGACAGGCTCAAATCCAGTTTGGTATAAGTATTATGGACTGTAAAGATACTGAAAATTTAAGTCTATACTAATTTTCTCATGCTTTAGGCTATCTTTACCCAAATAGTCTCCAAATAGAGAGACTATTGCTATTTTGAATGTCAACTCAATCATATCATAATTTAATTCTATCAAACTATTTATAGTTTGACTTGAGGTCACTCAAGTAAATCAATTTTTGGTCACCTGGATTGAATGAACATCATACCTTTTCAAATATAGCCTATACTTGCAAATGGTGACTTCTACAGTACTTGTGGAAAACAGTCTTGACTTAAGTAAAATAAAGATAGTAGACAACTAAGAAGTTATAACCAGCAAGGTTAAGAGGAGAACACCTTCAGGATGTGTGACAGAAGTACCTATACTATGTATAAAATTAACAATCCAAATGCGTTCTCAGAGGCAAACACAGATGGACTCTTATTGAATGTTGAGCTATTGAATATTGTAGAAGTGTCATGCAGTTGTCAAGGTGTGGTGGAAATATGGAAATCAGAGGTTGAGGGTCAGCAAAGAGTTTAATGAGGGATACTATGAGTTGCTTAATAACTAGAGGAGAAATTTGATTTTAGAAAATAATCATATATGGTATGACTAGTGGAATCATGTAGCTGAGAAAAGTAAACTAACAAGTCCAAACAAGTAAAACACATTTTTTTTAATCTTTCCCCAGGATATGTGATTATATCTCCAACATATCTGGTGGGTGTTTTTTTTTTGTTTTGTTTTGTTTTGTTTTGTTTTTTTTACTTTATTGAGAAATAAGTATGTATTAACCAAGCAACCTTCTGCTTTGTTATTTGGTTTACTGAGGGGATCCACTCCATTTTATGAACATTATAGCTTCAAGAACTAAGTTCTTTGATAGCCTGCTCTCAAGTAATAATTAGCTTTCCAGTTAACATCATTTGCACACTTGGTTAGTAACAGCCTGTTATAGACTAAATGCTGTATGCCCTTCAAATTCATATATTGAAATTCTAGTCCTCAATGTCATGGTATTAGGAGGTGAGGCCTTTGTGAAGTTTACATGAAGTCATAAAGGTAGGGCCTTCATGAGTGAGATTAGTGCCTTTATAATTAGGAGCAGTTGTTTCCTCTCTCTCTCTCTCTCTCTCTCTCTCTACTCATTTCTCCCTCTTCCTCTCCCTCCCCTGTGAAGATACAGTGAGAAGATGCCAGTCTGCAAACTAGGAAGAGGATCCTTACTAGACACTAGATCTACCAGTTCCTTGATCTAGACTTCCGAGTCTCCAGAACTCTGAAAAATAAGTGTTTGTTGTTTAAGCCATCCGGCCTATGCTATTTTTTTATAGTAGGCCAAATTAAACAGAGATTTTTTGTTTTCCTTAGGACACATGATCATCCTAGGATAAAATTACAGTTCAAAAGCCTCTCTTCCCTAGGAACCATCCAACGATCAGTCTCTTATGGGTAAGACGATATAACACCATGTACTTTGATGGTGTTCTTAAAGAAATTGTGACTATTAGTTATATAATGGCAAATGCTAATATTTACTATATTTATGTTTTAAGCCTATAAAATAAGTCAAGATCCCATTTAAGATCCCAACACCTAACATCATTCATTTTCTTACTCCAAAGTATATTTCTAAAGGCTACTTTAACAAAGAGACTTTACATCTCATCACCTGCTATCACTACCATCTCCTAACCACCTCTAATGGTACAATATAAACTTCCTCTGCCATGTGGGTCTCCTTGCTATTACCTGAAAACCCTGAGGAATTTCCTTTGCATGCCTTATTATTCACTCCTTCTGACCATTTTTGTACAAAATTACTTCTGCCTCACCCTTCCTGCTCCCCCCACCCAACTTTGGATAATGAAGATGAGATTCTTGCTGAAAAGTAGCGCAAAGACACTTTTATTTCTGATTCCAGATGATTGACCAGGCATACATATTTATTGTTCTTCCTTTCTAAAGACTCACTTAAAAATAGCAAAAGCCATATCCAGAAGAAAAACACATCCCCAATAGCACTGGATAACTGAGCAACATCACTAGAGCAGAAACACTGAGAAATACCTGCAAGATACAAAATTATTTTTTATGAAAACACAGCTGCCCCAGCCCTGTGAGACAGGAGACCCCTGAAAAGCAGGAGAAAGGCCCCTGGTCCTGGAAAACAGGTTCAGGAAGCAGAAGCCCCACAAAGCCCCTGTAGGGTAGTTAATTAAAACATCAAAGAATGCTTGGACTTTGTGTTAAAGAAGATAAAAATAGTATTTGCTCTCAGGCTAGAGGCAGAAAAGAATACTTTCTAAATCACACAGCTCTTCTACATAGAATAGATAAGATGAGCCCATTGGGGACCGAAAAGGGAGGTGGCAAACTAAGTGTCCTTCCAAGGAGATGGAATCTGGTACACAGAAGGCAGACTTGTGAATCTCCAAGTACTTCTGACCACGACTTCCCCATAGTCTAGGGGAGTCATGACTACCAGTGTTCTGAGAATTGCCATTTACTTTTCAAAACTAATAAACTATTTCCTTGTTTAAAAAATGATGTAAACATAAATGGTAACCAAGAATCACCAAACTTTAGGAGAACATCATTAGCATGAATAAGATGAATAAGACTGACCTAATAGCAGAAAAATACATGCTAATGAAAACATTTAATTCATAAGTCTTAAAATAACTTAAAATTATGAAATTAGTATCCTCATAAATCTTTTATAAAATATTATATTCATAAGACAAGATCTCATTCCTATGACAAAAGAATAATCATAGCATAAGAAAAGTTCTTAAAAATTAAGAAAAGTTATTAATGCTTTGGCAGAAAGCTTAAATAAACAGAATTGAAGACTGAATTAATATACATGATTGAATTATAGAATTCTCAAAAAATATAATGTAAAGGGATGGAAAAAAATCGTGGGGAAGATGAAATAAAAGACACAGAGGAGAGATCCAGAAAAGTCAACAATTATCTAACAGTGGGAGGAGAGAGAAAAATATAAAAACATAATAAAAGAATATTTTTGACCTAAAAACATGAATATTTATATCAGGAATCTTACTAAATCCCAGAACCATATTTTTTAAACATTGGTGAAGACACTGTCATTTGACTATTTAATATCCGTTTTCCCTTCTTAACAACCTGGGTCCACTTATTTTCCAGAGTGGCCCTATGCTCAGCCAACAAGCTGTATTTTCCAGGGTTCCCTGAAGCTATATGTGAAACAGTAATGACCAATGACACAAAAGCAGGAATTACCAGAGGGGATCTCTACAACAAATTCTTTAAAAAGGTATGTTTTGCCCTCTGCCATCCCCTCTCCTTCCTACCTGGGATAAAGATGCAGTGCTGGAGTTGAGACTAAGTGAGATGAAACATGAAGACAAAATTCATAGAATAGTAAGAGCTGAGCAGAAAAACACAGAAGGAGCCTGAGTCAGTGATGGAATTATAAATCCACCCCACAACTCCTGAACAATCTATCTCTGGACTTATTATATGTAATAAAATTAAGTGTCCTTTGGTTAAGCCGAAGGACACTTAATGATGTGATGAGGTTTCTACTGCACACATTAAATCCCTAAGTGGGATGACAATCCTGAGTGGTCAAAATAAATCACTCAATACAGGGGTTTATGTAACAAATTGAATGCAGCTAAATGATAGAATAGTGAACAAAATAGTGAACTGGACAATTTACTCAAAGATGTGTCTCATAATTAATCAAGAAAGGATAAAAAGACCTCAACAAGAGGCAGGAATCTATCAAAAGCCTAGAGGAGAACATAGGCAGTAACCTCCCTAACATAACCTCGGCCACAGCAACTTCTTTCAAAACATGTCTCCAAAGGCAAAGGAAACAAAAGCAAAAATGAACTTTGGGACTTCATCAAGATCAAAAGCTTCTGCACAGCAAAGGAAACAGTCAACAAAACAAAGAGTCAACCCAAGGAATGGGAGAAGATATATTCACAAATGACACTACAGAAAAAGGGCTGATATCCAAGATCTATAAAGAACTCCTCAAATTCAACACACACAAAACAGATAATCATGTAAAAAAATGGGCAGAAGACATGAACAGACACTTCCCCAAAGAAGACATACAAATGGATAACACATATGAAAAAATGTTCATGATCATCAGCCATCAGGGAGATTCAAATCAAAATCACTGAGATACCACCTTACACCAGTTAGAGTGGCCAAAATCAATAAGACAGGAAACAACAAGTGTTGGAGAGGATGTGGAGAAAGGGGAAACCTCTTACACTGTTGGTGGCAATGCAAGTTGGTGCAGCCATTTTGGAAAACAGTGTGGAAATTCCTTAAGAAATTAAAAATAGAGCTATCCTACAACCCTGGAATTGCACTACTGGGTATTTACCCCAAAGAAACAAATGTAGTGAAAAGAAGGGCCATCTGTACCCCAATGTTCATAGCAGCAATGGCCACAGTCACCAAACTGTGAAAAGAACCAAGATGCCCTTCAACAGACAAATGGATAAAGAAGATATGGTCCAAATATACAATGGAGTATCATGCCTCCATCAGAAAGAATGAATACCCAACTTTTGTATCAACATGGATGGGACTGGAAGAGATTATGCTGAGAGAAGTAAGTCAAGGAGAGAGAGTCAATTATCATATGGTTTCACTTACTTGTGGAGCATAAGGAATAACACAGAAGACACTGGGAGATGGAGAGGAGAATTATGTTGGGAGAAATTGGAGGGGACATGAGACTGTGGACTCTGAGAAACAAACTGAGGGTTTTGGAGCGGGTAGGGGCTTGGGTGAGCCCCGTGGTGGGTATTGTGGAGGGCACATATTGCATGGAGCACTGGGTGTGGTGCATAAACAATAAATTTTGGAACACCGAAAAAAATTAAATTAAATTTTAAAAAAATTAAAAGAAAGTATTGAAGGAAGAATTAAGAGCTATAAAAACTAGACATGTATGTCAGTAGCCATGTGCTAGCTGTCCAAAAGGGAATGAGGAAAAAATAAGGAAATATTTAAATGAATATTGATGAAATTTTTTCCAGAATTAAAAATTTCAAAATCCTTAAAATTTAAAGATTAAATAACAATAAGGATGGAAAAACCAACTACAAATGCATAGATAAAATAGGACAGATAAATGATATATAATTATACAATTTAAAAGCATCAGAAGCAAAATAAGTTCTAAAAGTCTTAAAGTATGTTAAAAGGGAAAGCATAGCACCAAAAGGAATATGAATCAGATCGACATCAGCATGCTCAAAACAACTTGATATACAAGAAAATGTAGAATTATCATTGCAAATCTTGAAGGAAAATAACTTCAGGTATGCAAGGTCTCAAAGACTTACCACATAGAATCCTACAGCTAACAATTAGAGAATATACATTTTTTGTCAGGTACACATGAAAATTTAATGTACGATAGCTACATTTTAAGGCCAAAAACAAGTTATGACAAATTTCAAAAAATTATCATATATTCCATGTTTTGGACCACAGGGCAATTATACCAATAATTGGTATAGAATAGAATAGAACCAACAGAATAGATAACATAAAAATACATATTTAGAAAATGTATATATTCTAAATATCTAATGAACCCAAAATGGAATTAAAACATATCTTAGAGGGGCTGGAGGAGTCAAGATGGCGGAGAAGTAGCAGGCTGAGACGACATCAGGCAGCAGGAGATCAGCTAGATAGCCTATCAAACCATTCCGAACACCTACAAATCCAACAGGAGATTGAAGAGAAGAAAAACAACAATTCTAGAAACAGAAAATCGACCACTTTCTGAAAGGTAGGACCAGCGGAGAAGTGAATCCAACGCGACGGGAAGATAGACCCCAGGGGAAGGGGCCGGCTCCCGGCAAGCGGCGGAGCACAAAATCAGGACTTTTAAAAGTCTGCTCCACGGAGGGACATCGCTCTAGAGGCTAAACTGGGGTGAAGACCTCACGGGGACAACGTGGACTCAGGTCCCGCGGGGTCACAGAAGGATCGGGGGTATCTGAGTGTCGCAGAGCTCACAGGTATTAGAGCAGGGAAGCTGGCTGTGGAGACAGAGCCGAGGTTTCTTAGTGGTCTGTGACACGGACCGGTGCTCTGTGGCACAGGCCAGTGCTCTGTGCGAGGGGTCCCCACAAGATCCGGGGAGACTCCGACCCGAGAGAGCTCAGGGATCTACGGGGTTCAGAGACTCCAGGTGGGACTCTACCAGAGACAGAGATGCTTGGTCACAGGCTGGGTGAGCTCAGAGCTCCCAGAAGCCAGTGAGACGGGACTGATTATGCACGATTTTCTCTGAGCGCAGTCTCCGGGCGCGCGCGGTCTCCGGGCGCAAACGGGGGCTGGGGAGACCGGAGGGATTAAACGCTTTTCTATGAAGGTGCACTGAAGACTGGGGCCCCTAGCTCTCGGCTCCTCTGAAAGGGAGATTGGGAGGCCCCCATTGTCATTCCCGTCCTCCGGAACTCTACAGAAAGCATTCAGGGAACGAAAGCTCCCAAAAGCAAACCTGAGAGGATTACTCAGCCCGGCCCCTGGTAAGGGTGGTGCAACTCTGCCTGGGGCAAAGACACCTGAGAATCACTACAACAGGCCCCTCCCCCAGAAGATCAAAGAAATCCAGCCAAGACCAAGTTCATTTAACAAGGAGAACAGCGGATTCTTATCTGGACAAAATGACAAGGCGGAAAAACTCACCACAAAAAAAAAAGAGCAGGAGATAGGACCGAAGGCTAGGGACCTAATCAATACAGACATTGGTAATATGTCAGATCTGGAATTCAGGATGATGATTCTCAAGGTTCTAGCTGGGCTCGAAAAAGGCATGGAAGATATTAGAGAAACCCTGTCAGGAGAAATAAAAGCCCTTTCTGGAGAAATAAAAGAACTAAAGTCTAATCAAGTTGAAATAAAAAAAGCTATTAATGAGGTGCAATCAAAAATGGAGGCTCTTACTGCTAGGATAAATGAGGCAGAAGACAGAATTAGTGATATAGAAGAACAATGACAGAGAATAAAGAAGCTGAGCAAAAGAGAGACAAACAACTACTGGACCACGAGGGGAGAATTCGAGAGATAAGTGATGCCATAAGACGAAACAACATTAGAATAATTGGGATTCCAGAAGAAGAAGAAAGAGAAAGGAGCAGAAGGTATACTGGAGAGGATTATTGTAGAGAATTTCCCTAATATAGCAAGGGGAACAAGCATCAAAATCCAGGAGGTGCAGAGAACACCCCTCAAAATCAATAGGAATCGACCCACACCCCGCCATCTAATAGTAAAATTTACAAGTCTTAGCGACAAAGAGAAAATCCTGAAAGCAGCACGGGACAAGAAGTCTGTAACGTACAATGGTAAAAATATTAGATTGGCAGCAGACTTATCCACAGAGACCTGGCAGGCCAGAAAGAACTTGCATGATATATTCAGAGCACTAAACGAGAAAAACATGCAGCCAAGAATACTTTATCCAGCTAGGTTATCATTGAAAATAGAAGGAGAGATAAAAAGCTTCCAGGACAAACAAAAACTGAAAGAGTTTGTAAACACCAAACCAGCTCTACAGGAAATATTGAAAGGGGTCCTCTAAGCAAAGAGAGACCCTAAAAGTATTACCAGAAAGGAACAGAGACATTATACAGTAACAATCACCATACAGGCAATACAATGGCACTAAATTCATATCTCTCAATAGTTACCCTGAATGTAAATGGGCTAAATGCCCCAATCAAAAGACACAGGGTTTCAGAATGGATAAAAAAACAAAACCCATCAATATGCTGCCTACAAGAAACTCATCTTAGACCTGAAGACACCTCCAGATTGAAAGTGAGGGGGTGGAAAACAATTTACCATGCTAATGGACATCAGAAGAAAGCTGGGGTGGCAATCCTTATATCAGATCAATTAGATTTTAAGCCAAAGACTATAATAAGAGATGAGGAAGGACACTTCATCATACTCAAAGGGTCTGTCCAACAAGAAGATCTAACAATTTTAAATATCTATGCCCCTAACATGGGAGCAGCCAACTATATAAACCAA
>RCUC01115759.1:0-18472 GCA_003697995.1 Taxidea taxus jeffersonii
CTGTTGAGCCCTGGAAGGGGTCTTGAGTAAAGATGGTGAAGAGCAGCTTGGCCCCCTGAGGATGAGGCAGGGCACACAAATGGGCCAGCAGGTTGCCCATGTGACAGAGCCAAAGGACCACGGGCGAGTGTTCCAGGAGGCACAGGGTTGGCTGGCGTGGGTCAGGCGCCCATCACTGACCCGTGAGAACCCGACTGCCCCTGCCAGCTCTGGCACTGCCCCCCTCCCAGCCGCCCCGCCCTAGCACCCCGGGGGGCACCCCGCCCCACCATGGCCTGGTCCGGCCCCTCCCGCCCTTTGCTCCAGTTCCCGGGCTTGGCACCTATAGTGGGGGTGCTGCCCGCCTGCCAGGCTCCGGGGCCGGGCCCACGGGAGGGTGGGGCGGCTGGGAAGCTGGCACGCTGCCCCGGGGGAGCCTCTCTCGGCAGGCGCCCGGGTGCCGCGGGGGGGAGGGGGGAACAAAGGGCTCATTCTCCCCGTGCGCAGCCGGTGGCATCGCCGGGGCGTTGGCGGAAGCCCCCGGGGCCCGGGAGGGGGCAGGCCCAGGCGGGGACGCCGAATCACGGGCTCCTGTTTCCCGCAGGGTGCTGGAGGAGGAAACCGGCGGAGCAGCTTCCCCACTCTCAGTTGTGCGTCTGGCGATGGCGATGAGAGGTCCTGCTGCGCAGTCCGCCGCGCTCTCCCTCCATTAGTCGCGCTGCGCGGTGCTGCGCCCTCGCTGGTGCCTCTCTCCTGGGACCCGGGATCGGCCCCCACTTCCAGGCACGACCCCCTCCCCCGGCCTCTCGGCCTTTCCCCCCCCTCCTCGGTCTTCTCCGACCCGGGGCGCACGTTCCCCCCGGCCCGGCTCCCACTCTCCCTCCGGGGGCACCCGCTCCCTAGCCCCGGCCCGGCCCTCCCCGCGGCGCAGCACGGAGTCTCGGCGTCCCATGGCGCAACCCACGGCCTCGGCCCAGAAGCTGGTGCGGCCGATCCGCGCAGTGTGCCGCATCCTGCAGATCCCGGAATCCGACCCCTCCAACCTGCGGCCCTAGAGCGCCCCCGCCGCCCCGGGGGAAAGAGAACGCGAGCGCGCTGAGCTGAGCGGAGAGCGGGAGAACGCGTCCGCGTCCTCGTTCGCCGGCCGGGAGGCCCCGGAGCCGGCCCATGGGGAGCGGGCGCCCAGCGCTGGCCACTACGACCGCCGCCGCCCGCGCCACGCCTGGCCCGCGAAGCCCAGGTAAGCGCCGAGAGGTGGCGCCAGGGGCGGGCCTTCTGGGGACACTCGTAGTTGGGCATTTCTGAACCGAGACCCGGCCGCCCGCAGCGAAGGAGTTCCCCATGCTTCTCCCGGCTGCTGCGCCACAGGTCTGAAAGTTAGGATGCCCGACGGGGCTGGACCGCGACAGAGCGATGGCCCTAGAAAATCCGAGCGACCTCTGTCATGGCTCCCTGGGCTACCTCCCCTCTCTCCTGGGGCTTCAGCCAGCCGGCCAAGGGGGCCGCGCTGGGAGAGCGCTTCGGCTTTGGTGCCACCTGTCACCCCGGTCCTTCGCACGCACGTTCAATTTTCCCTCCTTTGCCTCTCTCTGGGGCGCAGCCGGCTTTCCCCGCCTCCTTCCCTCCCCCTGCCAGGCTGCAGTTACCAGCGGCCGCCAGCGGCCCTGGCACAGCCTGCTGGACTCAAGCAGCTTGACCTGTCCCAGCTGAGGCCTCTTAATTCCCCCTCTCCAGTGCTGGTTCCCTCCTTCCCTTGGGGGCTGTGGTGGAGATCTCAGCCCCAGCAGTTGTCCCTGGACTCTGCTTCCAAAGCCAAGAAACCATAGCGAGATGGGAAGAGACACACCAGAGACTGCCCAAGTGTAGGGAGAGTTACCAGCCAGAGCCCTGCCAGGAGGCTCTCCCCAGTGACTCCAGCCCATCCTGCCTGCGCTTCCCATCCCTACAAGCTTGAGTGGGGCTGAGCGCTGGGGGTAGGCAAGCAGCAGGCCCTGGCCCCACAGATGGCAATGTGGAAAGAGGCCTCCAAGAGACTGCCGGTTTCCAAACCCTATCTGACACAAGGCCCCGTGGAGGCCCAGAGGAGTGATATGACTTGCCCAAGGTCACATAGCAGGTGCTGAGTCAGGGCCAGGATCCTGCCTTCTTGTCCCCAAGTGCAGTACCCTCCAGCGACCTGGGCTTTTTGGGGTCTCTCCCCTTGCCCTGCCCCATGGCTTGTGCCCGGGATCCAGGCCCATCCTGCAAGTGGCAACCTGTGCTGAGGGACTCTGGCCCAGGTGGGCTTGGGCATTTGGGGCAAGGGCTGACCACCCCACACTTGAGCATCCCACCCACCCAACCCAGGTCCTTCGGGTTGCATGTGGGCAGGTGGCACGGAGCTGAGCTGTAGGCTGGCACTTGCCTTACTGGTTTGAGCTGCCTTGGTGCTGCAGGGCGGTGCCCGGCTCTGCACCGGGCGGTAGGGTGCTTGGGGCACATGCTCATGGTGTGTTGGATATGCTCCAGGGACCCCCTCTGGGAGAGCCCCATGAGGGCAGGAGAGTGATGGAGAGTACGCCCAGCTTCCTGAAGGACACCCCAGCCTGGGAGAAGACAGCCCCCGAGAATGGCATCCTGGGACGAGAGCCAGATACCCTGCCTCGAGATGGTCTGCGCCATGGTGCACTGTGCCTCGGAGAGCCTGCTCCCTTCTGGAGGGGTGTTCTAAGCCCCCCAGACACCTGGCTTCCCCCTGGCTTTCCCCAGAGCCCCAAGGACACACTCCCACTGGTGGAGGGAGAAGGCCCCCGCAATGGGGAGAGGAAGGCCAGCTGGCTGGGCAGCAAGGAGGGCCTGCGCTGGAAGGAGGCAATGCTCACCCATCCACTGGCCCTCTGTGGCTCGGCATGCCCACCTCGTTATGGCCCCCTGATTCCTGAGCATAGTGGTGGCCATCCCAAGAGCGACCCTGTGGCCTTCCGGCCCTTGCACTGCCCCTTCCTTCTGGAGACCAAGATCCTCGAGCAAGCTCCCTTCTGGGTGCCCACGTGCTTGCCACCCTACGTAGTGTCCAGCCTGCCCCCAGAGCGTCCGTGTGACTGGCCCCTGGCCCCACATCCCTGGGTGTACTCAGGGGGGCAGCCCAAAGTGCCCTCTGCCTTCGGCTTAGGCAGCAAGGTAAGATTGTTGGAGCAGAGTTGGTACCTGGGGCTTAGGCCACGCAAGGTAGCTCAGTGTTCCCTAGCAGCCACGCCAGGCCACAGTGTTCTGCTCTTCCGTTCTGACGAAAACGTCAGATGGCACCCCTAGTAGAGGAGCTCGTCAGCTCAGACAGAGTCAACCCCAAGCAAAGCCTCCTCCAAGTGATTCCATCTCACCAAGCCTTCCCCGCCTTTGGGCCATTTCAGGGACTGACTCACTGCGGTCTCTGAATATGTGGTCTCATCCTGGAGTTGGGGAGGGGGGACAAGGCCCTTTATTTGGCTGCGGGATGTGGCAGGTGTCCCCATGGCCTGTGTCTATGGCACATGTTCCCTCGCCCCAGGCAACCCCCCCCCTTGCCCAGGAATAAGATTTACACTATTCAAAGACCAGTATGATACTGGTCATCAAACAGTCTGAACAGATCCTTTGGTGGTGGCAAGCGCTGACCCTTTAGCTTCTGGATTGTTCGGAGGCCTCAGAAATCCCAGGGAGGCCCGGGGGCAGGGTAGCAGGGCAGTGGGGAGGTGCTTAGGGATCAAGGTCTGGAAACCAGTATTGAGTTCCTCAGTGTCCTCCCGACCCTTCAGGCCACACAGGCACACATCAGCTGGTCGTCAGTTCTGCCCATCCTTTGAGGCGCTGGGATCGAAGTCAGCATGAGCTCTACCCCTTCTCCTCTCTTTAGGGCTTTTACCACAAGGATCCAAGCATTCTCAGGCTGGCAAAGGAGCCACTGGCAACCGTGGAACCTGGGTTGTTAGGCTTGGCCCCTGGTGGGCACCTCCAGAGAACTGGGGAAGCGGAACGTCCTTCATTCCACCAGAGAGATGGAGAGGCAGGAGTCGGCAGGCATCAGAACCTTTGCCCATTCCTGCTGGGGCATCCGGACGCTGTTCCCCGGACCCCCTGGCCCACTTGTTCCCCGGGCCTGGTTCATACTCTCAGCAACGTCTGGGCTGTACCGGGGAGTGGGAGCCTTGGGTACCAGCTGGGGCCATCAGCCACATCCAGGTGTCCCTCTCCTGGGCCTCCTACCCCCCAGGGAGGCTGTTGCTCATGTCACCCACCTGCTAGAGATGGAGGTCTTGGCCCTTGTGGGAAATGCCAGGAGGGGGGTGCCATCGGGCCCAGTGAATCTAACGAGGAAGCGAACAAGGCATCTGGTCCCAGGGCCTGCCCACCCAGTCATCACACCAAGCTAAAGAAGACATGGCTCACACGACACTCTGAGCAGTTTGGGTGTCTAGGGGGCTGCCCCGGGGATGAGGAGAGCCCACCTGCCCAGCTTCAGGCCTTCAAGAGGGCAAGGAGCCCTGAGGGAGCGGGTGGCAGCCCACCTGCCAAGCGCCCGCCCGACCCTTTCCCAGGCAGTGTGGGCCAGGGGGCCAAAGGCTGGCAGAAGATGCTGGAGTCATCATTTGGGAACAAGGCGGAGGCCTCACAGCATACTGACCACAGAGGTAAGGGTATAGGGGGCCCTACCTGGGAGGGAGCAGCCAGGGCTGGGGCTTTGCGGGGAAGTGAGGTCATTGGGCCCTTTACGAGGGGATCATACAAGTGGTCTGGTTTCCAGCCGGATGTAATTGTTCTCTGGGAGTTCCTTAGCATCTACAGGCCAGAGCAAGTGGCTTCTTACTTCCGTCGGCCTCCTCCCAAGCTGTGATGTGTCTGTGGCAGTGTAACAATGTCTGGGTCCTGACTTTGCTGCCTGGTGCTTTGTGACCTTGGGCCAATTACTTCACTTCTCTGGGCCTCGGTTTCTTCTTCTCTAAAATGGGGCTAAAGATGACACCTGCCTTGTAAAGACTGCTGCAAGATGAAATGGTATAATTGACATGAAAGGCTTTGAAGAATTCCTGGCGCTGAATTAAGTAAGCACTCGGTAAACATTCATCTTGGTGACTGTCTATGCTACATATCCCCGTCTGGGGGACTGTCCCTCCTGAAGGACCCCTTGTCCCGCCCCAGGAACGAACAACTCCTCCTTAGGCCAGCCGGATCATGGGAACTCAGTTTGGATTCGGCCAGTAGTAGGACTTTGGAAGGTGCCTCCTGGACCTGCTGTCACGTTGTGCTCTTCACAGAGGGTTCTAGCACCGCCGGCTCGGGCTCAACTGTTCAGGGTCATTTCAGTTTCTTGATTGAAGTTTCTGGATCGAAGCACCCAGGGGCCTTGCCCAGGCACCCCTGCACCTGGTGTGGGTCCATCTGTGCTCTTGCAGGCCTCTGCCAGGGCTGGGAGGCTGTTGGCCCCTCTCCCTTCTTGGGTTACTGCACCTGTGGCCTGTGTTGAAACTCTCTGGCCTTCTCACCTTCCGGCACCCTCCGTCCCATGCCCGGATCGTCTCCTCACGCTGACAGGCGGTCAGCGGTATCACTAAGCCCACTGTGGAGCTATTCAAAGTTTGCACTGACTGAGGGACGCCTGGCTGGCTCAGTCCATGGAGCATGCGACTCCGGATCTCAGGGTCGTGAGTTCAAGCCCAGTGTTGGGGCATAGAGCTTACTTAAAACAAAACAAAACAAAACAAACTTGCACTTGGAGCAGGATGATGGCCCAGCGGCTCCAGCCTTGCACAGCAGACCTCTTCTCTTGGCCATCAGGCCACATCAGGGCATCCGGAGGCTCCCTTTACGCAGCCCTTCTTGTGAAGGTTCTGGTGGTCTGGTTCACTTTCACTACTCCAAATCAGACTCCGTAGACCAGAGCCTAGGGGCTGGGCTCTCTCTGCCTTTGGGTGGGCTGGGTGCTAAAGGCAGGGCCTGGGGCTCCCATAAGCTCAGGAGGCCCAGACCCCTGACCAGCTTCATTGCCTCCTCAGGACCCCAAGATGGCAGGGCCAGCCTCCAGGGCCCAGGGCTTCAGGACACATCTTGTTCGGCTCCCCTGGCAGGCACGGCTCAGTGCCAAAGCTGTGCCCATGCAGCTGGAGAGGCGGGAGGGCTGGCCCGCCCCTCCCAGCAAGTGGCAAGGTGAGCCTCTTGCCCCTGGCTGCCCCCAGCACATTCCCAGTTGGGACTCCCTCCTTAACTTCCTGTGCCCGGTCTCCAGATTGCCTCTGGGAGGGGAGCAACCACAGGAGGAAGACTCTGCAGCCAGTGCCGAGGAGGGAGGATGGTCTGGCCCTGAGACCAGGCTCAGCAAGGGCCTTGCCAAACATCTGCTAAGTGGTTTGGGGGACCGACTGTGCCGCCTGCTGCGGAGGGAGCGCGAAGCTCTGGCCTGGGCGCAGCGGGAAGGTGAGCAGGACACGTGGGGCAGGCAGGAGCGGGGGAAGACTGGATCCTGTGGTCACTGTGCTTTGACATGGAGCATGGGGCCTGCAGAGTGTGGGCCCCTCCCTCCCATTAGCACAGTCCATCCTGATATCAGCTCAGGAGAGCTCCTGCCCTGCTTTGCCCTTATTCTTGGCTTAGGCTCCTAGGCGACATTCGTTCTGAAGTTTCTTGCCGGGGCAAGGGATTTTGGGAGGGTGTGAAACCTGGTCCAGTCCAGCTGCCCAAGAGTTTCTGGGTTTGTTGGGGAAACAAGACAGAGTGCCAAGTGTCTTCAAGGGCACTGGAAGGTGGGGGCCCTTCCTGCTCTTTGGGGATCATAGGCCCTAGGAGGCTGGTAGGGTCTGGGCCGATGCGAAAAGACTGGTGGGGTGCCAGCCATTCATTGGGTCTCTCTGGCTTCAGGGTCTCCCTCCCATACTCTCCTACAGCCCCGCACATGCATTTGAAAATGTGTGTACACCCCTGCAGTAAGGTCACAACCTGGGTAGGAGCCCCTTATTGGCTCCCTTTTGTCCCAGAGAGTCCAGTCCCTTCCCCCTCTCCTCGGCCAGTCCAGTCTGCCACTCCCTCAGCCGGATTCCCAGCACTTCACATCACCCGGTGGCCCATCCTCCTCGGCTCACCCCAGCTTGTCCATCCCCTCGGGCCTTGGCACTCTCTGTTCCTTCTGTCTGGAATGCCCTTCTCCTCCCTTTCTCCCCGATGAATGAACACTTACTCATCACTTGGGGCCCGTTTCTGTGCTGCCCCCAGCATCCCCACCCTAGTCCTTCTATCCTATTCTCCTACTCTGGCACTCTGGAGTATCATGATCATTGCCGTGTTTGTGGGCCCATCTCCCCTCTTGGAATGCGAGCACTGGGAGGGCAGCTCTGAGCCCTGACCCGCGCTGAGGTGCCAGCACTCAGCCCCGCACAGGACAAGGTGTTTGTTGCACGAGTAAAGGAAAGCATGCTCACTGGCGTCCTTCCACCGACCGAGGAGGGCTTAGTCAGAAACTGGGTGAGGAAGGAGTGGCCTCCTAAGGTTCCCTCTTCTGGTATACAGAATCTCCTGAAGGGACACCACCTCGGGCTGGAAGGAGGTGGGTGGAGGACTGTGTTGGAAGTGGTGTAGATTGGTAATTCAGGGCCTATGGGGAAATCCCTGGAGCAGGAACTGGGAAGGTGAGGCCTGTACCGTCGCTGGGAGAGTTTTCTGGAGACAGTGCTACGGGGAGGTTCTTTACAGAGGCTGTCTGACAGGGACCTGTCTCCCTTCTGGGGTGGCCCCACCATTCCACTCCATCCCTGCCTGGAGGTCCTCAGAAGGGACCTGTGGTCTGAGCCTTCTCTGACCCTTTTCTCTCTGTGGCTAACAGGCCAGGGGCCAGCCAGGATGGAGGACAACCCAGGCGTTCCTTGCTGCTGTAGTCGCTGTCACCGGGGACTCTTCAACACCCACTGGAAATGCCCCCACTGCAGCCACCGGCTGTGTGTGGCCTGTGGTCGCATGGTGGGGGCTAGGTGGGCTAGGAAAGCAGGTAGGAAAGGAGCTGGGAGCTGAGGGTGGGAGGGCAGGGATGGGGCCTGAAAAGGGCGGCTCTAAGGTTTGTGGCCATTTCTGGGCTGCCTTTCCCTAAGAAAGCCTCGCCCCCAGCTCCAGCCTCAGTCACCATGGCTCAATGCCCCTTAGGGCAGACTTTTCCCTCTCCCCAGTTCAGAGGGCTACACCTGTGTCCTTGCCCACCCATAAAAGGAGTTGAGTGCCTACTCTATGCCTCCCACTTTGCTTGGCTTGCACCTTTTTAAACCTTACAACACTGTGAGGTGGGTATTACTGCCTCCATTTTTCCAGATAAGAAAAACACAGAGGTTACGTGGCTTGTTCAAGGTCACACAGCTAGTAAGTGTTGGGTCCAGGATTTAGACTCAGACCTTCCAATCCCAAGTCTTACTGTTCTCATGGTTCTCAGATTCTTCTCCCTTGGCTCCACTCAGTCACCCGAGGGCTTAAAATTTCCCAGTGTTCCTGTAGAGGTAGCCAAAAAGAGTTCCAGGGTCAGAAGCGTTTGAGAACACTGTATTCTACAAGATCATCTTGGAGTGTGGCAATGAGTGTCAGCATTTTAAGGGCTCTGCATTCTGCAAGCAAAGGATCCTATGTGATTCTTGAACCCAAATGTCCCAGAAAGCCCATGTTTTATGGATTTATGGGTTGTCGAGTCCCTTGATTTAGATGTCATGCCCTTGCCCTTCTTCCCCAACCTTAAGCTGTGGTTTTCTTGGTTTCCTGACTACAGCTTCTTTCTTCCTACCCCACAGGCCCTCAGGAGGAGTCCGCGGAGGAGTGTCCCCAAGAGGCCGGGCATACTGCCAGTTCCCTGATGCTCACCCAATTCATTTCTAGCCAGGGTGAGCCATCTTGGAGGGGTGGGGTGTGCAGAGGGCGGGTCTCAGGGGAGAGCAGCTTCCTGTCTGGATGTGGCTTAGCCCAATCCCATGCCCTGCTGCTTGGTGAGGCCCTTCTGTCCACACTCACTACCAAACTCCATCTCCCCTCCCCACTCACAGCCTTGGCAGAGTTGAGCACCGCCATGCACGAGGTTTGGGTCAAGTTTGACATCCGGGGGCACTGCCCCTGCCAAGCTGATGCCCGGGTGTGGGCCCCTGGGGATGGGGGCCAGCAGGTAAGAAGCTGGGCAGCACTAGCTGGTGGGCCCCCAGACTGGGAAGTGTGTCTGGAAATTACTCGCAGTTTGGCCCTCGTCTTTTGGTGGGAATGAAGGACATGGATGCTGGGTAAAATCAAGGTCCTTCTCCCTCTCCTTTGGGGATCAGGATCCATGGATGGAGCTCTAGCATTGGCCCCACCTCCCTCTCTGCCTGCTGGGAGCGCCTGCCCACTCTGTATGCCTTCCATCTCAGCGCTTGCCCCATCATGCTGGAGCTGCTCACTGGCGGGCCCTGTCTCTCCACTCCCCAGGCCCGGGCTCCCGTGGGCGGAGTACAGACCCGCCTTCTCTCTATGCCCTGCTTTTAACCCAGAGCAGGCACTTAGTATGCATTTTACAAAGTTTTTATGAAGTTCACACTTTTGTTATAAAACTGATTCATTCAAGAAATAGTTTATTGAATGCATTTTGCGTGCTAGACCCTGGTACATAGCCATTATGGAAAATACAACAAGTATAAGGAAGATGACAACAGGCTAGAATGGTACCGTTATCATCTGGATGTATTTCTTTCCAGTCACTTATCTCCGTGTTTGTTCCGCTTACTTTTGTGTATTTTAGATCAGTACTGTGTGTGGAATTCCGTGAGCACCTTTTCCCCACCTAATGTTATATCACAGAACCTTCTGCTCCCTGTAAACCCAGATTTGCAGTCTGTTGTTAATTACTGGTGGGTTGAATTGGACTGAGCTCTCTTTGCTGTTTTTAAATCTCTGGTTGGATTGGGGGGTGGTGGATGGGTTTCACAGAAGGAGCCGACAGAGAAAACTCCCCCAGTTCCACAATCTTCTTGCAACGGGGATACCAACAGGACCAAGGACATCAAAGAGGGTGAGCAGCTCCCCTGACCCTTGCTCTGACTGTCCAGGGAGGCTGGGCCTGGCTTGGCGTCCCGAGGACAGACCAGAATGGCTTCAGCTCTCCTGTGTCATCCCTAATCTCCATCACTCTTCTCAAGTCATTCCAGAGAAAATAAATCTAAAAAAATGTAGGACAAGCCCCCTCACCCATCTCCAGTCAGACCCCCACTGTGAGCCCCTCCTTCGGAGAGGTTCTGGAAGCTGCCGGAGGCGGGAGGTGAGCACCTCCAGAGCAGTGAGGAGAGAGACTCAGCCAGGAGACGAGGGCAGAGCCTGTGGGCAGTGGAGCCTCCAGAGAAAGGGGAAGCCCCCTCACCGTTTTCCTCCCTGCCAGAGACCCCGGACTCCACCGAGACCCCGGCAGAGGACCGTGCCGGCCGAGGGCCCCTACCTTGTCCCTCTCTCTGTGAACTGCTGGCCTCCACTGCTGTCAAACTCTGCTTGGGGCACGAGCGGATACACATGGCCTTTGCCCCGGTCACTCCTGCCCTGCCCAGCGTGAGCAAGGGCACAGAGGGAGGCCTGGGAGCCCGGGGACAGAGGCTGGGCTGGCCCTCCCTGTGGGGTAAGGCAGGTCCTGAGTTGTCCTGCCCCTCCGTCCTTCCGTCCACACAGGATGACCGCATCACCAACATCCTGGACAGCATCATTGCGCAGGTGGTAGAACGGAAGATCCAGGAGAAAGCCCTGGGGCCTGGGCTGCGGGCCGGGCCAGGACTGCACAAAGGCCTGGGCCTGCCCCTCTCACCAGTGCAGCCCCGGTTGCCTCCTCCCGGAGCTCTGCTGTGGCTGCAGGAGCCCAGGCCTCAGCAAGGCTTCCGTCTCTTCCAGGAGCACTGGAGGCAGGGCCAGGTGAGGCTCCTTCCTCCAGGCGCCCAGTTCTTCTGGCCCCACTTGCCCTTGGAGCTTAATCTGTGGGCCAGGCAGACCTGGTCTCTCACCTGGAGTGGGCAGCAGGGTTGGTCCCCAGGCGGGTCTGGTGTACCCTACAACACGCCCCGGCCTGGCCAAGTTGGCTGCCTGTCCATTCTCCCCCCACATCCCTCTGCCTTTCCTCACTACAGCCTGTGTTGGTGTCAGGGATTCAGAGGACGTTGCAAGGCAACCTGTGGGGGACGGAAGCTCTTGGGGCCCTTAGAGGCCAGGTGCAGGCACTGACCCCCCTCGGGCCTCCCCAGCCCACAAGCCTCCACAGTACAACGTTCTGGGAGGGATTCTCCCGGCCTGAAAGTAAGTGTCTCTGATGTGAGGGAGGAGGAGCTGGGAGGCGGAGCCAGGTGGCAGCAAAGTCCCATGGTGACCCTGAGGGGGGGGCCAGAAGCAGAGCCTGGGGCCGAAGCTGAACCCTCTTGCTGCCACGGGGCCGGGTCCTCTCACAAGGAGGTTCCTCCCCTGGGGCCAATGGCATGTCTCCTCCCCTAGTTCGCCCAAAGTCAGACGAGGGCTCTGTCCTCCTGCTGCACAGAGCTCTGGGGGATGAGGACACCAGCAGGTACGTATAGTACCAAAGGGAAAGGGCTGGCCCCATCTCCTTAGCCTCTGCCCAGCCCCTTGCCCTTACTTCCCCTCCTCCTTCACCCCCCACCCCATGACCCTCTTGCCTCTGGGAGTGACCCCAGGAGGAGTGGGCTTGGAAGGGATCTTGGGTACCTGGGTTGAGCCTGCTGGGCATGGCCCCACCCCCTCCAGGATGGAGAACCTGGCTGACAGCCTGCCCCTCCCCGAGTACTGTGCCCGCCATGGGAAACTCAACCTGGCTTCCTACCTCCCACCTGGCCCTGCCCTGCGTCCACTGGAGCCCCAACTGTGGGCAGCCTATGGTGAGTGCCCACTCTGCTCTTGGCCAGCCCCTGATCCCATGCCTGTTACTTCTGGGTGCCTGTGTGACCCGCCGGTCCCTTCTCTGCTTTTGTACAGGTGTGAGCCCACACCGTGGGCACCTGGGGACCAAGAACCTCTGTGTGGAGGTGACTGACCTGGTCAGTGTCCTGGTATGCGCCGAAGCCCCACCGCCTGCCTGGCACCGGGCACAGAAAGGTGGGTCCCGGGCCAGAGGCAGGGGTTGGACTGGCCGCAAATCTCTATGTGCGGTTTCTTCCCCACCACCCCCGAGGCCCCCCTGAGCTCTTTGTCTTCCACAGACTTCCTCTCAGGCCTGGACGGGGAGGGGCTCTGGTCTCCCGGCAGCCAGGTCAGCACTGTGTGGCACGTGTTCCGGGCCCAGGACGCCCAGCGCATCCGCCGCTTTCTCCAGATGGTGAGGAAGGAGCTGGGAGTCCTCCCCTTCCCCTGCGCTGCCCTCGTGCTCCCTAGAAGTGGGGGCTTTCAGCCCCCCGAAGCTCTCCCTGTTGTGCGTGCCCCATGTGCTCACCGCCCGCCCCCCCCCCCCCCCCCCGGCCCAAGGTGAGCTGGACGGCCTTGACTCACACAGAGAAAGCAGCTTGGGACCTTACGAGTTGTGTGGTGGGGCACACAGAAAGAGCTGGGGCTGAGCAGGGACCTAAAGGTGACGCGAAAGCAGGAGCTAGGCACTGTGTAAGGGCCTCGGGTACACGATCTCAGTTAACTGGCACAGCCACCCTGTGTCGCAGGCACTGCTGCTTTCCCATTTTGCAGCTAAGTAAACCAGGGCTGAGTGCAGAGCTGAGACCTGAGACCAGGTCACAGCCCTGTTTCTCCGGGGGACAGACAGCCTCCCCTGCATGGGCTCCAGGTGGCAGAGGGGGAAGGGAAGCCTGTCTGAGATGCCCTCCTCCTGCCCCCTCCTCCGAGATCTACATCTTATGAGGTGGTGCTCTTTGGGATGCTAGCGAGTGAGGGCTGAGGGAGGCAGCATGGGAGGTAGGAAAAACCGAGGAGGGAAAGACTGGACCAAAACAAAATAAGGGGCAGGGAAGGAGAAGATGAGAGGATAAGCAGGAGGCAGGAAGCTCCACGGGCCCGGGGAGATGGAAGGTCAGTATTAAGGTTAGGGCAGGTGCAGTGGTTCAAAAGTCCATCTGAACCCTGACTGTCCTGGGAAAAAGACATCCACCAAGGGTCACTGCTGCTAAAGACGCACAAACACACGCACAGACAGGCTGGGGTTCCCACAGCTGTCCACCACCGCCCTCCTGCCCACAGGCACGCACGCCTGACACACTGACAAACACACAGGGACCCATAGATGTACACACAGATGCTGGAATACACCGAAGGAAGCAGACAGAAGCACACCTTCATGCACAGATGGCCTCATCTAGTCTGGGTGTGGTGGCCCTTAGGCAGTCTCACAGGGCCGGACCTGATGATTCACAGAGAAGGTTTGAGGGGCCTTTTCTCAGTGGGTGGCCTGGGAAACACCACTAAGCTCCAGGATGGACTCTGAGGGCAAAAGAGCCTTGGCGCCTGCCAGGGCCACCCTAGGGTTCAGCCTGGCTTACCAGCCTCCCCTTCCCCCATGGGCCAGTCTGGGAACCCTGAGTCCTAAGCCCAGGGACAATGACTGAGGTCCTACTGAAGGGGTAGATTTGGCTGGTGGCCAGGTGGAGGGTGATGCTGGCCTTGACCTCTGCGTGTACTCCCTGGGCATCTCCTTCTCTAGCTCCCATGAATCCCTGTCTGCCCAAGGAGTGGCCCACTCTGGTTGGGCTGAGGAAGGCCCCCCATACCCATGCCTGCTTTGGAGGCCTCAGCCTGGCAGGCAAGCCTGTGCACCCACGGGGCATCAGGGCTTCTCTGTGGCCTTTGCCGGATCTGGGATCTTAGAAGAATCTGATCAATGCTTTAGATGGTCCCCCCAGGGACATACAACTATCTAGTGGCCTACAATTTAGCACACAATTCAGGACATTCGTGGGACACCAGCTTAAGAGCTCCTGGTATAGACAGCTTATGAGTTCAGTTCATGCAGGGCATCTTTTCTGGGTTTTTGGAGAAAGGGGTCCAGGGCAGGGACACAGAAGCTATTCAAGGCATCTAGTCCCAAGAAAAGTGGGGGTTTAGATCCCCAGCCTCAGACTTAATCCTGTCCTCTAAGCTCTTTTCAGCCAAATCTCTATCCTGCCAACCTGAGCAGCCCCAGCTCCTTACCACCTAGCCCTTTTTCCCACCCCTAAGACCGCCCCTGCCTGCCCCCGGAAGCTGGACCACTTCCGCTCTTAGCCTTTGCGCCCCTGACTTTGGGAAGTCTACACCCCGTCCTGTGGCCCTTTCCTCGCTTTCCCACCTTGCTCATTCCCCCTTCTCTTCTATGAGGTGTGCCCGGCCGGAGCAGGGAACCTGGAGCCTGGCGCCCCAGGCTGCTGCTACCTGGACAGAGGGCTGCGGCGGCGCCTGCGGGAGGAGTGGGGCGTGAACTGCTGGACCCTGCTGCAGGCCCCCGGAGAGGCCGTGCTGGTGCCTGCCGGGGCTCCCCACCAGGTGCTTCCCCAGAGGACCAGGGGCTCTGTGGAGCGCTCAGACTATGTGAAGCGGCCAGAGCAGACACCACACTGCTACGGGGGTCCCCTGCCCCTCTGGCCTTGCCCCTCCCTATGCCCTGAGAACAAGACAGGGCAGGAAGTCCCACCCTACTGTAAGGAAGGGGCGAAGCTAAGCGGTCCAGAAGTCATCGAGCCCTACTGGGCTCCATGTCCTCCGATGCCCACCCTGTCGGGCCCTCTCTGGCCTCCCCTTGGCCTTGTTTTGGCCATGCCCTTTGAGGCTGCTGGATCCAGGGCTCCGCTCTCTGAGAACTGGGTGGGCGTCATCATGGGAAGTAGACCTCGGGGACAAGAGGGGCAGCGGGAGGATGCCTGAGCCCGTGTCTCCACTGAGCCTCCGCCCTCCTCCTTTCTGGCACAGGTGCAGGGCCTGGTGAGCACTGTGAGCGTCACTCAGCACTTCCTGTCCCCGGAGACCTCTGCCCTCTCTGCTCAGCTCTGCCACCAGGGACCCAGCCTGTCCCCTGACCACCGCCTGCTTTATGCCCAGGTGAGGGTGACACTGGCCAGGAGAGTGGCTGGGATGGCACGGCAAACCCACTCTGGGCCAAGCAAGCAGCCAGCCTAGACCTAGAAAGGCCATTCTTGGTGGGAAGAGCCCTGGGATGTAAACAAGGTGACTGTAAACACCTTGTCCTCTCTCTTTCTTCTAGATGGACTGGGCTGTGTTCCAAGCAGTGAAGGTGTCCGTGGGAACATTACAGGAGGCTAAATAGGGGGATCTGAGTGTCTGGGGTAGGTTGGGGACAGGTAGACCAGGTGCTCAATCCCGACACAGCTTCAGGAGAGAATGATCTTTTGATCAATCCCTCAGGCACCACTCTGGGCACAGGCAGGGCACCCCGTTCTCCGCTCTAGTCTGGGTCCTAGAGCCAACAACCACAGTGCCATTGAAGCCCACACCTGCCCTTCGCAGGCCAGCACCTGCTCTGTCCCTGCACCCCTCTCCATGGTACCAGGCCCACACTGGGGGGTGAAGGACACCCTCTGACACCTGCTCCCTGAACCCAAGAGACAAACAGCCTTTCCTTAGGGGACCTCGGGAATCATTCTGGCTTAAGCAACACCTTCTTCTGCTGCCTCATCCCTGCTGTCCCACCTGTGCCCGAGCGCTGCTTACACCACCCACATCTTCACTGGGCTCCAGGGTGGCCCTTCGCACTGCAGGCATGCTGGATAGGGGCCGCTGAAATCCTGCCCTTTTGCCAGACAACAGTGAAGTTGGAGGGGAGGGGCATCAGGAGACTGCCCAGGCTCGGCTGGAGGGAATGAAATGGGCGATGCCGTGTCCCTGCTCCCTCTTCTCGCCTCCGTCCTTCATGATTTCCATTAAAGTCTTGTTGTTTTGTGAATGCTGCTGGAGTGGTTGGCCTTGCTCCTGCAGGCCACGTGGACTGGGGAGGGAGGGGAGACAAGGAAATGGAGTGGGGTTGGGGGACTCGATGATAGGGACCTCACCCACCCCTGCCTGCTCCTCTTCCTGGGGCCTGGATCCTTCCTTCCTGCTGAGGAGCAGATGGAACCTTCCAGGGATCTGCCCCGAGGATGCTCCTGACAGCAGACTGTGGACAAGGCAGAGCCCTGGGGTTCAGCGGCATGACAACCTTCCTGTGCATGCTGGGGCTACAGAGATCTGGGAGCCCCAGCCTGCCAGGGACTACAGGCTACCCAAGCTCTCCTGTCTGGCCTGACCTGGAGCTCTGAGAGTGTGGCCCAGAAGAGCTCTTGCCTAGCCGTCTGCCCTTGGTGCCCGTGGCTGGCCCCAGGCCCACTTCCCAGGGACTGACTTGCTGCCTGAGACACTGGACAGCCCCTCCCCACCCCCAGGGCCCTCTGTGCGGCTCTGCCTGCTCGCCTGCTCTTGTATATCGCAGCGCCAGCAAGATCCGACTCTTGGGGTACCTAACTGTTCCTGCGGTGGTTTGGGGAATGGTGTTTTTTTATTAAATAAAACTTTTTTATTATAAATTTCATAGACTTTCGAGACATTTAGAAAATAGGAAAAAGTCACCTGTAAGTTCATCTCCACTCAACCCCAACCCAACCACTATTAACATTTTGGTGTATTTCCTCGTATTTTCTCCGAGGAGTTGTTTTATACATGACTGAGTCGGTCTGTTTTGTACTTGGTTTCTTCCTTTTGACACTGTATTGTGGTCATTTTCTGTGTTGCTACCTAACCTTCACTTTAAATGGCTGTTTGTGTTCCCTTCTGTGGCTTTGCTGCGATTCACATAACCATCCCTCATTTGAAAGAAAAAAAAATCCAGTTTCTTCATTGTTTGCAGAGCTAGGTTATTTTCATATTTTCATGGGATAGAGAAAAAAGAAAATCAAGGAGCTCCTACATTTAACTCTGTCACTGTTTTCATTTAACCGATCTTATTTAACCCCTTTCCATGATTTTGAGGTAGACATTATTTATTTATATTTTACAGAAGAGGAGAGAGACAGGCTGGGGTTAAGTGAGTCACCCAAGGTCACACAGCAGTTTTAGCAACAGAATCGGTGTTTGAACCAAGCTTTCTGACTATAGCTTCATTTACATTAGTCTCAGCCCTTCATAGACTTTGCAGATGGGCTTGCTGTCCTCTCTGTCCTCCTTCCAACATAGACACTTTATAGCTGATCATGTTCCAAGTGGCACCAAGTGACCCTTCCCTATCTACATTTCATCTTATATGGCTAATTTCACCCCAGAACCCCAAACACAGGGTCCTTCCCATGGGAAGACAAAAATGGCCCAGTCACCAGGTCTCTCTCTTCTCTACAGGCCTCTCCACCCTGCCTCCCATCTCATGGCAGGCCACGGCACCCTTAAGGGCATATGGGGTCTGACTCTTGTAAACAGCAGGTAGACCAAATGTTCCAGGACTGGCCCTGGGCAGGAAGCCAGTCCAGGTGGAGACTGACCCTGAGACACCTGGGGGCACCTGGGGGCACCTGGTGGCCCTCTTCCTCATGGAGGCTCAGCTGGTTCACTCCTAGACCAGGACTGCCTTTGGGGCCTCTGCTTCTCCCAGTATCCCACTGTTCACATTCTGCTTCTGCCTCTCTCACTGGTCCACATGTCACCAAAGCACAGCTCTAAGAGCTGGAAGTGACTGCAGCATGTGGATAATCAGTGCCGAATTTTTCTTTGTCCTTTAAAAAAAAAAAAAAGATTTTATTTATTTATTTGAAAGGGGGAGAGAAGTGCAGGGGAGGGGCAGTGGGAGAGGGAGAAGACAACACCCCGCTGAGCAGGGGTTCAGACAAGGAGCTCTATCCCAGGACCCTGAGACCACGACCTGTGCCAAAGGCAGATGTTTAGCCCACTGAACCACCCAGGCGCCTCTCTTTTTTCTTATAAAGGACATTTTTAGACTTTTGATTTTGAAATGATTTTAGATTTACAGTCAAGTCACAATACAGTACAGAAAGTTCCTGATTACCCTTCCTCCTACTTCCTCTCCTGTTAACATCTTACCCAAAGATGACACAGTAATCAACACAAGAACTCCTTATCCATACACTATTAACCAAGCAGCAGGGTTTACTGGGATTTCACCAGTTCCCCACCAATGTCCATTTTCTGTTTCAGGATCCATCTAGGGCTGCATCTTACAGATGGCCTAGAGGGCAGATGGGGCTCTCCCAAGGTCTGTCAGCAAGCTAGTGGCAGGGCACGGGCTGAGCCAAACCTTCCCCTCCCTGTACCTTGGGCTACTGCCCTCCTCACCCTCCTGCTTTGCAAGGGGACTGCGCCTGTTGCCCGGTGGAGGCCTCTAGAGTTGAGGACGCCCTTGCCCCACCCTGTCTCCGCATTCCCCGCCCTGTTTCCAAGGCTGCCTACACGGCCTTCCTGCGCATGCACTCACATGCGTGTGCGTCCACGTGCTGGGAAATGGCTGCCTCTGGGTTTGCTCCCGTGGGCGCTGGGAGTACTGTACAGGTGATCTACCAGTCCCCAGCTCTTGTCCATCAGGCCGCGCAGCCAACCACCACCCCCC
>RCUC01115760.1:0-13578 GCA_003697995.1 Taxidea taxus jeffersonii
AAAAAAAAAAAAGAAAAATGCACAAAAAAGTATGAATGCTGGTATGTGCGATCTGCCTAATAATACAGTACTAATTTTAACTATGTTTCCTTTCATTACCAACCTAAACTCCCTTAAGCAGGGGATGGTTGTCTCTGATTCTTAGGCAAGCCATGTCATGAGTAACTTTCAGTTATAACCATATAACATGTACTTTTTAGGATAAAATTAAATAAGTGCTGCAACATACTAATTATACATTTGAAAGAAGAAATAGTTTCTCTTTATTCACTTAATGCCACTAAAGATATGTAATTACTTATACAAAGATTCTAAGACCATATCTGGAATGATATCTGGAATGAAAGTTTGAAAATCAGCAGTATTTAAATGACAACACTGGAAAAAAAAAAACTATAGGAAGCAATTATACGTGGATGTGTGGAGGAGAAAAAGAAAGAAAAGCCATGTGCATTTGTCTTGCTCATGTAAAATTTTCTCTCTTAAATGCACTTGAGCTAACAGATAATTACATTTTTATTTCCAACAAGGAAAGTAAGGGAGATGCTCTCTCTGGAGTGGATAACATTTAGTGAATGCCAAAGCACAGGCTGCTTTATGAATTGTGCAAATAGCACCTTAAAACAAAGCAAAACAAAACAACCCCACCCCCAAATCTCTTAGTCAGCAAATTGTCGATATCCACTTTGGGGTCAGACATGCAACTTTGTTAAATACAACTCTCTTTCTAAGTCCACTGAATTAGGTGTACAGAAGGAAAAAGTACACTTAAAAAATTTTGGTGAGTACATTTTTTAAAGAATTTCTGGTAGTTGGTTATTACCTTTTTCATTTAAAAGTACATGCTTCATTCCATCATTATAAATGTTAGCAAACTAAATAAAGCAAATAAATAATTCTAAATTGTATAAAGAAACACAAAGGTTTTTAAATTTAAAGTTGATTATCTTCTCATGATATGTTCACAAATACAAAGAGAAAGTGTGGCTACGTTATGTATGAGATTTGAGTCTTGAATTTTAAAACAATGTATTTTCAGAGCAAGTAATGTAATTATGTAACGGTATACATATTTTATGAATATTTTCTCTAAGTTTATAAAGACTGATACTCAAGAGTATCAATAAATAAGAGGGCAGTGATTTTTTTTCAACATCAGAGAACATAAAAGCTGATACCTTTTTTTCAAGATTTTCTAACATTTCATTAATACTCTCATTACTTTCCAGATTTACTTTCTGTCGAAATTTCAAGTCCTCTATCAAATGTCTTTTCATGGTTATATCCCTCTCCATTCGGGACATCCTTGAAAGGGAAAAAGACGTTTTATCAAGATGATAGAAAATACTTTAACAGTGATTATATGACTATATGATAATCTTACATACTATCCAGTGTTATACCTCCTGTTAATTTTTAAATGCTATCTGATATTAATTGCAAATAAGATAACAGCATGAGATGAAATATTGCTCTATTACTCTTAATCTCACAAAACAAACTGAGGGTTGCTGGGGGGAGAGGGGAGGGAGAAGGTGGTAGGGTTATGGACATTGGGGAGGGTATGTGCTATGGTGAGTGCTGTGAAGTATGTAAACTTGGCGATTCACAGACCTGCACCCCTGGGGCTAATAATACATTATATGTTAATTAAAAAAAAACAGTAAAAAAAAATATATTGCTCTATTAATACTTTGAGTTTTTATAAAATTTATAATCCAATTGTTACTGGTAATTTTAGTATTACATATGCATTAAGACATAAAAAATAGGATAACTAAGATTGACAAAATTTATGAAAAATTAAAATCATTATATTTAAATTATATTCTTGCATTGCTATCAAAAATCAAGCTGAAATTTGGAGATCATGAATAAGCCTAATACTGACAGGAAATAATTCTATACAATAATAAACAAATATAAAATCTCATACCATCATATAGAAACACAATAACCTTGGGTGTGGTATCTTCTAATTTAATATCATTTATGACTGAACTGACCTATAAGTGCAGCTTCCACAGATAACCTGTATGAAATGGCAGCTGCACTGATGACTACTAGTCCTGTGGAATAGTAATAGGCAACATCTGCCGCGTACCTGCTGTGTGCCGGGCTCAGTTACAAGTGCTCTACACACACTCGTTCAAGCCTCACAAGAATTTTATGAGTGAATGTTATTAAACTGTGATATGGAGCTAGCAGGTCAAGGAGCCAGGATTCAAAGAATGTGTCTCTAGAGCCTTCACTCTTAAATAGTAAACAAGACTGCTTCTGAGGCTCATAAATAAAACCAGAGATATTTTGTTTAAAAAATTAACCAATCTTTTAGTCTAGTAGTTTCATCTGTTAATATCACTTCTAAGTGATCTTCACTTAAATGTGGTATACATGTATGTACACTAGATAGATATATTTCTCAAATTATCAACAATAGACTGGAATTCTATCTAAACATGTAATCACCCCTAAGCTGTAATAATATATCTATATATCTATGTATTATGTAATAATATATAAGATAGAACATTTCAACCCCTTTTTGCTAATAAACACATGAAGTACAAACTTTTATAATCTTCCTTTTAGAGACAAGTGAAACTTTCCTTTTGGTCCAACTTAGCTCTATAAGCTTAGGCAATAAATCCAATAAAAGATCAATCTACATATAAATTTTTGTCCAAATAATTACCATATTCATAAGTTTTCTGTTTGTAGTCTTTAGGTAATTAATTTATATATATTCAAAATTAAATGTTTAAGAACGAAAATCTAACTTTAAATATTATTACTCTAAATAAAAAACAGTAAATAGTCTGCCACCAACCATGCTTATAGGTAATATTCTTTAAACTTTCATCTTATTGAGGTTTAAACATGAACTAAGGAAGGAAAACCTTCATTTTGAGCATGTGGTATTATTTCTTGGGTACAATGTTTAATAGAATTCACTACCACTAGGTGGCACCAAATACAATGGATAAAAATATCAAGAACATACTTTTCATGCATCTCCTTTATGTGTTCTTCTTTTGCTAGGAGTTCAAATTTCAGAGACTTCACATTTGATGACTGTTTAGTGAGTTCATTAGTCGCATTCTAGATTAAAAATACACATAAAATCAAATACACCTTTCAGTCTTTGGTGGAATGCAGCATACAAATAAATGCCATTCTCATGAAGAGTATTAAATTTGCAAAATTATGCTTATAATTAAGAGGGACATTTTATTATTTTTAAATGCTTTATTTTATATGTTTTAATAGAAGTACTATGGTACACTAAAATTTTTATATAACATGCCAAAACCACAGAAGAATATCATTGTATAACAACTGTAATAAGTACATACCCAAAATACACATATGGGGAAGAAACATGGACTGTTTTTATAAAATGTATATGTGCATGTGATTAATTTAGTATTTTAATGGGCTAATAAGATCACTTAAAATGAATGGTGGGTTTACTATGAACCCATAACAGACTAAATATGGTCACAAATGCTCGGTAGCTCCTCCCATTAGGAGGTAAGATTCATCTTCCAACCCTTTCAGTCTGTCTGGCCCGTGATTTGCTTTGTCAAAAAAAAAAAAAAATGTGGCAGAAATGACATTACGCAAGTACCAGATCCCGGGCCTCAACCCTTGCAGCCTGCACTTTTGCCCTCTCAGAACACTGCCTGGGATCACCTTGCAGGGAAGATGGAGGAAAGGCCATGTGGAGAAGTAGGGAGGTACCCTGGCAGCCAGTCTGCAGATTGGCTGTGAGTAAGGTTATCTTGGAACTTGTGGTCCAGATAGATCCTTCAGTTAAAAGAATGCAGCAGGCACAATAGAAAAGACAGAAGCAAAAGACCTGCCCAGTCCAACCCACTGGATCTTAAGAATTAATAAACTGCTACTGTTTTGAGCTGCTGCATTTTAAGATTTGTATGACAGTGACAGATAACTGATAGGGAACATTACTAACACTAAATACTTCCTTACTTCAATTTATTACTACTACTACTTATTATTAAAGTATCTATGCACAAACATCAGTTTTCCAAAGCAGAACAGCTTTGTGGTATTTGCTGACCGCACAGCCCGGGAGCCAGAGGTAGTAAATGGAGTGTCAGGAATCCTAACTTTTAATTTGGACTCAAGTTCCAAGTAAACATGTAATCTGAGATATTACCTAGTGTTTTTGATATTATAGTTTTCCCATCTAAAAGATAGTGTTAACATACATTAATTCATTTGTCAAATTTTTTAAATATTAAATTAATATAAATAGAATAAAATGTGATAGCTTTGAAAGTATTTGGAATAGTTATTTTTGCTAATCTTTCTAGTAATTACAATCATTTGTGTTAGAACTATTCCCAGCTTTGACTATGTCATACTAAATAAAATATAAATTTAAAAAGATGAAACCATTAATCACATCATGTAAATGAGAGTCAAATTCATTAGTCAGACTTTAAAATATCTTAGTGGTACAGCATTATCTAAATACAAAATTTGAAATAATTCTTAATTTTTTTTTTTTATTTATTTATTTGACAGACAGAGATCACAAGTAGGCAGAGAGATAGGCAGGGGCGGGGGGAAGCAGGCTCCCCGCTGAGCAGAGAGCCCGATGCGGGGCTCGATCCCAAGACCCTGGGATCATGACCTGAGCCGAAGGCAGAGCCTTTAACCCACTGAGCCACCCAGGCGCCCCAATTCTTAATTTTTATAATAAATATGGAAATTTTCTTAAAAATTTAAGACTATGTCAAAATGGCAAGTGTTCTGAATGTAAAAAATTTTGATTAAGTGGGGACATCTGGGTGGCTCATGAGTCAAGTGTCTGACCCCTGATTTCCGCACAGGTCATGATCACAGGGTTATGGGATCAAGCCCCTGCTTAAAATTCTTTCTCCCCCTCTCCCTCTGTTTCCCACCTCCCCAATCTCACACTCTTTCTCTAAATAAATGAAAATACAAGTTAAAAAATTTTTTTTGATTGTGTAATGCAGTCTAAATTTCTACCATATTAGACATGCATTGGCAGAACAAGATATTCCACACTAGTGAATTTAGCAGATAATTGAAGCTTTTGCTTTAATCATTAATTTTCAATTTTCTCTGGAATGACTGTTCACTCACTTAGAAACAAGAACATCCATACCTACATGAAGCACTATAATAGTGATACTTTAATATAGTGATATCATATTACAAATATTATAACTGTATTAATTATATATGTTAACTTGCTATAGTAAGTCATCACTATATCATCATATTGTCATGCCTTTTGGGACTATTATGATATAAATGGCTACTGACCCTTACTCTAAATGGTCCCAGACTGTATTTTTACCTTAACATTTTCATATTTTCTTTTTCTCTCTGTGAATCCCCTGGCCAAAATTTCTTGCTTTTGCCATCCATATTCCTGCCTAAAAACAACTGTCTGCTCCTTTAATATGCCTACTTCTAATCTTTTGAGGTCTTTTCTGCTGAGAAGTTAAACAAATAGACTTATTGGGGCTGTATTTAAAATAAAAGATAACTGGTGGTAAATGAAGCCTGACAGTATCTTCAGTGGAATAAATTAAGTGAATTTTAAGGTAGTTGTTTGATTCTTTTCTGTTTTTAGACTTAAGGCTGTTATTTTAGGTGACTGAAAATGCTGTAAGTCTGACTTCTGGAGAGTTGAGGGATAACTGAATTATAGTAAATAAAACAATACCAGCTTGATATATACTTTTGCCAGAATCTCTAAATCTCACAGCCATTTCATTTGATCCTTAAAAATCCTTATGAAGTGGGTAGAAAGGTATCCCTCTTTTAGACCTCTGGAGAAATTATTTCCTCATTCTTGTCCCATAAGAAGTTAGTGCACAAAAAGTGATCAAAACCTAGGGCCTCTAATATTTTCCATTTCTACTATATAATACTTATCTGCAGCATGACCTCAAATCTGGAGTAAAACATTTATTTCAAAAATGTCACAATGATAAGAATCCATCGTGGTTAGAGCTTTCCTGCCTAAGTTTATTAAAGTTCTTTTTTTCTTTTTTTTTAAACTGCAGAGTGTCTGAGTTTTGCATGGACTCTGAAGTCAGAGGGATTGAGTTCTAATTTCGATTCTATCTCTTAGTAGCTCAGGTGACCTTGGACAATTAATTTATCCTGCGTCCCTGCTTTTTCAACAGTAAAATAGAGTAATAGATTTTATCTCATAGGACAGAAATGAGGTTGTTGTTATTTTTTTTTTAAATATTTATTCACTTATGAGAGATAGAGATAGAGAGCGAGCATGAGTACAAGCAGGTGGGGAGGAGCAGAGGGAGAGGGAGAAGCAGATTCCCCACTGAATAGGGAGTCCAACACAGGGCTTGATCCCTGGACCCTGAGATCATGACCTGAGCTGAAGGCAGGGGCTTAATGTCTGAGCCACCCAGGCACCCCTAGAAATGTGGTTTAAACGAGTTAATATTTGTAAAGGACTTAGAACCAGCCTGGCAATAGTTTACCTGTAAAGGAACAGTAGTTTAAAAGCTATGATGCTTCATTATTGACTTACTGGAAAACTGGAAAAGAACTTGGTCTACCCCAAAGGAATGCTTTCAACACTCAGGAAGTCAAAGAATCACAAATATAAACTAAAGTACTAGTAAATTCAAATTTTATAAAATACACTAAATATAAATAACACACACACACACACACACACCATCTACTGGAAGGAATTTGTACATCCCTAAATATTTGATTATCTACCTATATATAGTTGGATATCCAAGAGAGTTAAATATGAGGATACAGAAAATACACATGAGCAATGAAATGATACTCAATGCACCATGTATATCTGAGAGGTATACCTAAGAATTTACACAGAAAAGACTAAAACTACTTGGATAAAATTTAAAAAGATTCACGTAAATCTTTAATATATTCAAATCTAATGAATTTCTTCTTAATTAGGCATAAAAACATCAACAAGAAAGTTTTTTTAAGAAAATTATTATGTTAGCAAGTTGTTATCTGCCATGGGTTGAATTGTGTCCCTTCAAAATTTGTATGTTAAAGTCTTAACCCCAGTACCTCAAGATGTGACTGTATTTGGATAAGGCCCTAAAGAAGTAATTAAGGTAAAACGAGGTCATATGGGTCATATGGACCTTCACCCGACATGACTGGTATCCTTATTAGAAGAGGAGAGCAAACACAGATCACACAGACGCAGGTATGACCATAAGAGGTACAAGTTAATGAGAGAACCTATGACCTATTGATACCTTGATCTTGGACTTGTAGACTCCAGAACTATAAGGAAAAGAAATTCCATTACTTAAGCCATGCAGTGTGTGGTATTTTGTTAGAGGAGACCTAGCAAATTAATAGAATATCAAAACAGATTTGTAGTAACAGAGTATATTATATATCTTAAGGTACTTGTCTTCTAAGGTACTTCCATATTAAAACATGAAACAAGGCAGAAGTAAAGATTCATCCTTTCTGTCCGTATGTAGCCTGGTCGTTGTCCTAGGACTCCAGGCTAGATATGGACACTTCACTTCAAACATACATCGAGTATGACCTAACTTGCTCCAGGCATTCTCATAGTCTTATCTTCGTGACTCACACATTCCTCCAAAGTGAAGAGAGATTTATATGTAGGCGAAAACTTACACCATGGGAAACCATAAGGTAAACAACTTACAGATATTGATATGGGCCTATTATTTCCAAAGTTATGTTAGACGATTTTATAGTATATAAAACCAAGTAAGTAAAATATAAATCAATGTAAGGCTATTAACCACTTTAAAAATTTAAGAAATCAGATTAGGTATTATTGGATCCAACATTCTATTTTATCTTGGTGAAAACTAAAGTTATATTAGGAGCATGAATGCTTAATTTACAGAATTGTGAATTAAAGTCTCTGTAGTAGATACAGATAAGATCAAAGAATATCTCAAAGATTTTTTTCTGTAAGAAACCTAACACTGAAATAGTCAGTTTTAGTCCACTTTTTCACAAACAAATCCATTTTAAGAAAAGATGTATGCACCAAAGCTTGCACCACTATTTTTTCTCATATTTCTATTATGTAAGGTATTTAAACTTATGAAAGTAGTGGTTGAGGCAAGTTCTGCACATAAAAACTCTGAAGAAGATGGTATTTAGGAAATATCTAAATTAATGCCACTGTGTACATCTATTATTAACAAAGAAAAATATTTTCAAGTAATGATACATTCATTTACTTTAAACTTTATCCTCCTATTTTATCTTCTTAGTAACCCTTCATTTAAAGATACTTTTGGAGTACACACCTATCATATTTTGAATTAAAAACAACTGAATCTGTTTGATAATTCAATATTCTAAATGCCCCTTTATCAGTCATAGTTACTCCATTCCTAATGGACTCTGTCCATTTCCAACCAGAACTTTCTTTCTAGTGACTCTCATTATAGTGATGGTCCCACATACAGTGTCCTTAGAGCTCCCAGCTAGCAAAACCCACCAAACAAAATAATTAAGTATGTGAGGAATAAATGAGCTTGTTTTAAATAGTAAAAAAATGTGCTTTCCAATTAAATATCACAAATCCTGTTTCTTACAAGGTAATTCTACTTAAACTAAGGTCAGCCTTATTTTTAAGTTGTTGATAGTTTCAACTGGACTTAGTATTCTTTACAAAGAAAAGGAACATGGCTTTTTACTTTTATTCTCAGGTTTACCTTGCTAAAATCTATCAAACCAACTATTTTTGCCCCGTGTTTCTCTCTCCCTCCATAATTTCCCTCCTCCTTCCTCATCTCCATCCAACAAACACGAAATTAAGACATTAGCAACTGTATAGAGGGAAACAATTCTATTTATGTTGATACACTAAAGTATGAAAGGAATTCTGTTCAGTGGAAGGAGGGATGGAGGTTAGAGGGAAGTTCAGTAGTGGAAGAGAAATGACAATGGCTAGTTTCTGCCATCTTCTAACAGGATTCCATCGTGTCTTGTCATTTTCTCAGAGATAGTGTTACAAGTTACCATATAAGAAACTACTAGGCTAAAAGAGAATGATGAGGTCAAATATAGTATTAATAACTTTTAGATTATTTATAACATAATTAGAATCAATATAAACATGTCTTTAAGGATCTTGGTCTTGGACTTGTAGACTCCAGAACTATGAGGAAAAGATTTACGTATTCATTTTTAATAACATTTCTAATTACCTTTAATTTACACTGCAATTGCTTCATCTCCAAATCCATGCTCCTTGAAGGGCCAAGTGATGTAACTTGTATCCGTGGAACTATCACCCGGGAAACTTCTTCTGCCAAACTTGTGATTTCAGATGAGGACTCCAATTTCCTCAGCAAGTCTTCTTTTTCCCTCCGAAGCCCAGCCAAATCCAAATTTAGCTTCTTTTTTCAAAAAGAAAATAAATATAAATGTATTATAAAAGTAATTATTTTTCAGGGTGCCTGGGTGGCTCAGTGGATTGGGCCGCTGCCTTCGGCTCAGGTCATGATCCTGGGGTCCTGGGATCGAGCCCCGCATCGGGCTCTTTGCTCTGCATGGGGCCTGCTTCCTCCTCTCTCTCTCTGCCTGCCTCTCTGCCTGCTTGTGATCTCTGTCTGTCAAATAAATACATAAATAAATCTTTAAAAATAAAGTAATTATTTTTCACCCAACAACTATCAGCATAAAATCTTAATGCTAAAGAAAAAAAAGTTAATTCTAAAAATAGTTATTATAAAAATGTTACAGAAATCATAACTCCTACTAGTTTTTGCTTAAGGTTGTAGGACTTGTAAAGGTTAAAACAAAATGGGCTGGCTGCATCCAGCATCTTCCGGCTGGCCAGTCTTCACTCACGATGTGCTATTTCCTTGACTTCACATACACATGGTTGAGCCAGAGATTCACATATTTGATAACCTTGACTTCAGGACTGATGTACTTAACGGGTAAAAGCCAAGCTGGAGTAGGACAAGATAACAGATGTTAGTTGTTTATTCCACTGGGTAGGTCTTACCATGCTATATGGCAGCCAAAACGCTTCTCATTTAGTAACATAAATGTTAAGTCCAATTAGCAAAAGAGGCTTATTAGAGACTTAGTTCAAATAAAGAGTGTGCAAACAAATTCGCTCAGCCTAATGCATCTGATTGATAGTTGCTGAGTCCTTTTTGTAATGTTCACATAGAACTGCACTAAACTCCTTACATTTGAATTTTTAATGACATCAAGATTTTACTAAAAGACATACTGGTAATGTTTGTATGAAATAGTGTAAAAGAAACTGTCTTAATGTTGACCCTTCTCATTCACCAATCTGCAGTCAGCAGAATGTCACCAAGCTGTAATGGCCTAACAACTCAGAGCTCCTTAAGAGGATAACTGCAGTACAATTTTATTATTCCAGAGAAGCTTATAATATGGTAGTTTAACATAAGGAACAATTAGACAAAATGGTACTAAAATCTCTCAGGGGACAAAAAGTCTTTCTTAGTGAAAAATTCGAATGAGAAACAGCAAAAGATGTAGCCAACATGTACAGTAATATAAATATGGGACATAAGTTATTTAAGTATTAACACTATATTTAAATACAATTTTAATGACCTATACCAGTAATTGCCTATTTCTTTGTGTATATATATATATATGTCTATAGTGTTAAATATGAATATCTCAGATATTGGGTTCAAAACTAGGGCTTGATATAGTTGATATTAGATTGTTTTGGTAGAATAAAAAGTATGTTTTGGTAAAAAAAATCTTTGATTATATTTGAACTGATTTTTTTAAGATTTATTTACTTATTTGAGAGGGAGAGAAACACTTGGGGGTAGGGGCATAGGTAAGGGAGAGAGAATCCCAAGCAGACTCCAGTTGGCCTACGGGTTGGATCCCATGGCAGTTGAGATTGAGACCTGAGCCCAGACCAAGAATTGGAAGCTTCACCAACTGCTCCACGCAGGCACCCGCTTTGATTATATCTGAACTTATCATGGAAAGGTGTGGTTCTATATATTTTCAGGAAACATTCATTCATGAATTGTATCAAAGGTACCTAATAATTAATATCTAAAAGCAAACTGATAATTTCCCCACACCTAAAAATCTTCCTGATTATCTTCCAAGCTTGAATCCATCCCTGTCCTTGTTTATTGTCTATGTCCAACCAATTGTCACATTCTATAAATTATGTCATGTTTCTCATATTCACTCCCTCTGCCACTTTTTTTTTTTTTTAAAGATTTTATTTATTTATTTGTCAGAGAGAGTGAGCACAGGCAGACAGAGTCAGGCAGAGGCAGAGGGAGAAGCAGGCTCCCTGCTGAGCAAGGAACCCCATGCGGGACTCCATCCAAGGATGCTGGGATTATGACCTGAGCCGAAGGCAGCTGCTTAACCAACTGAGCCACCCAGGCGTGCCCCTCTGCCACTTTCTTAATGAAGACTCTCACTAACCCACTGAGACTACTGCAAAAGCCCTTCCCCTCCCTGCAACCCTAATTTTTTTTTTTTTAAGATTTTATTTATTTATTTGTCAGAGAGAGTGAGCACAGGCAGACAGTCAGGCAGAGGCAGAGGGAGAAGCAGGCTCCCTGCTGAGCAAGGATCCCCATGCAGGACTCGATCATGACCTGAGCCGAAGGCAGCCGCTCAACCAACTGAGCCACCCAGGCATCCCGGCCCTTCCTACTTTTAAACCATCTTTTATACACCTAAAACAACACAGACCTGTTAATCCCTCATTCAAATACCCTTCAGGGGTTTCTTACCCCAGTAGAATAAAGCTCAGATGTCTGTGGTTGTAGTAACGCTCTCTAAGATTTAGCTTCAATTTGTGTTTCAGCCAAGTATCATCTGAAGTCAAACCCGCCGGCCATACCCCCAGCCTGTCTGCCATTTCTACATCGATGTTTCCACAATTGGCATTTTCTTCCACTGAGATCTCACTCATGCTTGAAGAACAGCTTAGTATTTCCT
This sequence comes from Taxidea taxus jeffersonii, assembly GCA_003697995.1. Taxonomy (NCBI): domain Eukaryota; kingdom Metazoa; phylum Chordata; class Mammalia; order Carnivora; family Mustelidae; genus Taxidea; species Taxidea taxus. The sequence continues at coordinate 12,004 of RCUC01115760.1, forward strand.
CCTTTATGAAGTCTTCTGTTCTGTCCCTTCTTTTTCTTCCACAAGTAGCTTCTCCATTCTCTTAGCTCCCATAGTACTGGGCCTATTCTTCAACCATGAACCCTAGTAAGTCCTTGAGAAAGGACTGTGCCTTCCTCCCCCGGGTATCTAAAAACTGTGCATTCTGTATGGTAAGAAACAAAAAAAAGATTCCAAAAATTGAAGTCTCCCCATTTGTAGCATGGACAGTGCTATGAAGACACATTGATTTCAGCTCATATTTACAATCTTTCTATTAGTTTATCACTATATAAATTAAAATACACTTTTTAAAGTAAAGTAATATTATCAGTGTTTATTTAAGGAGTATGCACTGGAGCATTTATCAATCCTGAAGTTAATGCTATGCATCTAAATTAGACTTTCTAAGATTGTAATTTAGTATGACATAACTCATGGCTACAATTCTATGTGGAATCTCAGGCAACAGAAAATTCAACTTTGATGAGGCTCCTTTCTTCTCATGAACAGTCCCGGTAGCTTCTCTCATTTGTTAAACTTGTATGCAATTAGATTTCTGTCTATTCCTTCCACAGTGGTAGATCCTAACACTATAAATAAATCCTTCATAGAGGAAAGACCAAGCCAATAAATATAGTTCTCTAAAAGACATGTATAGGAGATCTTAACTTTACTCTAATAATACAAAATTTATTAAATGAAGAAACACTGAAATTAATTTACTAAAATATAAATCATATTTTGATTAACCAGTATTTAAAATCTACAATCTTTAAAATGGATTTCTGATATAGTTATACATGCCCAGAAATGTTACAGGGCATGTGTTGAAATAGAAGAAATAAACAAATCATATATTCCATCAGGTTGGAGTCCTTTATCCATTAGAATTTTGGACAAATAATGATGGTCCTATTACTAACTTCTCTCAGGTTAAACATCCTATTTCTCATTTGAGAAATGCCACAGATAAGACAAGAAGCATAAATAATTTTCTTTTGTGTACACTCAGCTTGGCATGTGCGACTAATTGTGGTGATTTTGTTAGAAAGAGGATATGCTTAAAATTTACCAATAAATTTAGATTACCCTTAAAATTGTTACTTTTCTTTTTTATCAAAAGCATGATTCCTATTTCCACATCATTACTTTACCATCTCCAAACATTTAAAAATATATGTCATTTATATTAAAACCATAAATAATAATAAAACACATGGAGAGTCATAATTTCTGGATTTTAGCCTTGGATCTACTGCTTACCAGTTGAGTGATGCTAATTAATGCTTGACATTGTTTCCTCATTTAAAAACAAAGATGATGCTTGTCTACCTAGCAAAGGTCATTTTGAGGGCAGAATTTTAAAAAATATGATAGCACTTGGTAAATTTTAAATTTACAGCATTATTGTTAACACTTATCTTGCAGTAAATGCTACCATAAAGCATATGAAAAGTATCTTAAAGGCTGAGAACCTGGATTTTTAAAAATGCTTCATGATATATATAAAATGTCATGTATATATATAAACATATACAGAAAAGTCCTCCCTTAAAAGATATACCAATCTTTTAA